>CM040245.1:134047158-134091820 GCA_022545495.1 Chrysanthemum lavandulifolium
AAAGTTCCTTATGCTTCGGTCAGAGGATCTATTATGTATCTTTGTGAGATGCACAAGGCCAAATGTGGCATTTGCTCAAAACATGACCAATGATATCAATGAATCCGGTGAACTTATTGGATTGTCATAAACATATTCAAGTATCTTAGGAATACGAAAGATATGTTTTTAGTGTATGGAGGAAATCCGCATACGTAACTTGGTGTTACAGTTACCGTGATGCGTCCCGGCGATGTGATAAAGATGATAATGAAGTCTCGACGGGTTATGTCTTTGTCATCAATGGAGGAGCAGCTGATGGAAGAGCAAGAAGCGTAGTACGATTGCGATTTCGCGATGAAGTTTAATACATAGCCGCCTAAGCTACAATGGAGGTCGTTGATTAGGAAATTCATTTCGTGGCTTGTGTTATGCCTTCAATTGAATCACCTATTGATATGTATTGTGACAATTCGATGCAATCATATTTGCCAATGAACCCGAGTCATGAAGGTCACCGTAAATTTTCTACTAAGTATCACTATGTTCGGGAACAAGTCCAGAAGGTGAAATAAATTCATCGAAAGTTCACATGATGATAACTTAGCCGACACGCTCACTAAGGCTTTAGCTAAAGACAAGCTTATTGGACTTGCCAATGGAATTGGACTTCGCTTAGCTAAAAGTTTCATGCATAACCGTGATTAGTATTTGGATAAAGGATATTGTAAAACATTTATTATTTCAATGAAATAAAGTTTGGATTATGTTTATTTTCATTTATAATATTGTTGTCCTATATTTGCATGTTTAATCCGTGAATAACTAAGTTATTCTAAATGTCCGTTGTCGATTAATGATATGGGAGTATCATTAAATTAAGACAAACGAGAGATGTGGTAGAATATACTTGAAAGTATATTGATGAGAATGCATACCACTTCGGATGATATTCAATGAATTGAATATAGGACTTATCCCAACTACATAATTTACTTTGTGGTTATTGTTATAAGTAAATTATGAATAGTTATCCTCGCACTTGAGATACTAGATAAGTGTCATGAATGTAGTGCATTTCAGTAAAGCAACTTAACGCTATACGAATCGGTAGTCATAAGGGTTGTTTTTAAATGTTACAAAGTTGTGGGTTATTCTTGTAGTCAAGATAGAATTTGTTCCTTCAAATTTATTTGAAGTTTAATATCTTTGGCCCTCGTAGGGTTGACAAGATGTTTAGGCGGCCGCACCCAAATCTCCCTAAATATGTTTAGATGATTTGGTAATCTTGGTCAATCACTTACAATGAGAAATGTAATAGTTATATAAAGAATGACTTAATTCCATATCTTTATTTAACGTGGTATTAGAAACAAAAGGATAATAATAATGAGAAATCATTAAAAGGTTTTCCAGAGCCTTGCTCGAGTTGTACTAGAGGCATCGGTGTTGCTAGACGCTAACCGATGTGATCACTCTATTAAGATATATCCAAGTGGGAGTCATAGTTTTATGGATATAAATTAGTAGACGTGAGTTAGGATCGAACTCGAGACTATGGGATTCGCGACTTTACGATGAGAATTGAAAGTTAATAATTAAATATAAACGTTATATTTATTTATTAAATGAAATAACTAACGGATGTTAAGTAATTAATGTAATGGACTAACAGGCGTTAAAGGTATTTGGAAAAGGACTAGATTGCAAAGTTTGGAAGATTCCGGAACCCCTTGTAGAGGTTGAGAACCGATCGGCCAAGGGGGAAAAGGAAACAAACCCAACTTGTTCACCAAGTTTAGTTGGGTATATAAACAAGGCTAAGGGTTTTATTTTTCCATCTCTTGTGCTCATTGCTAAACCCAAAAAATTGTTTTGTGTGTGTTTTCTTTTCCAAACCGATCGTACAACCCTTGTGGGTGTCGATCCATTACTTTTCCACAAACCAAGTTATTCATTTGATAAAAACTAGCATTACTTTAATTCGGTTTAGTACGTGTGTACAAGAACATAGTAATAACATATTTTTGTTATTATCTTGGATTGAATTACAAAACGGTAAGGGTAATTCATATAATCCCAATTAAATCAAATTAGGTTCATCCGTTGCGGTTTGTGGATTTGATTCTTGTTCGGCTAGAATCAAGAAAAGGTACGATATTCTTTTATGTTAATTAATTGTTCATTAATAATTCCTATACGCCCGCATGATTACTTTGATGTTTTGTGAATATTTATTTGAATGTCATGTTATATAATTCCAATGTAAGCTCAAGTATAAAAGGCTTCATCATTTCACGGAGATTATCATGTACCAGTAGAGAAGAGGAGTAGTTTCGAAAGTGATTTCAAATTGTTTTAAATGTTTTAGTTTTAATTCCAGTTATTATAATTTCCATTGTACTCAAATTTCATTAATACAAGTTTAATTTTCATCCGAATTCAAATTATCGTTTCATTGTCAATTTCAGATTATTAATGTTTCAAATTGTTACTTGAGCTTAAATCAACTCTATTTTAGCTACTCTAATTTACTCTCATAATTCCTCTCACCAACAATAGTCAAACCGCATGTTCATTTGGGAATGGTTCCGAAGTTGTCAGATGATGATTGATGTGGGTTGATGTTGAATGAGATTGGGTTGTGATCGGGTTTAGAATAAGTGGTAATTTTATGATAAGCAAGCCACAATGGCTGGACTTTTGTAAGTACTTATTCAATTTCCAGTTTCAATTGCATTACTGTTTGATTAAGGATAATCTGTTAGTAGTAGCTTGTTTGAGTTAGATTAGCTTATTAGAATTTAGTATTAGCTTATTCTAGTCATCTATTTGGTCTATTCTCTAATCGGCGTATTTACTTTTTAATCTAATAAATCTGCATAATCATGATTAGTTAGATTTAGTGTTAGTTTATTGGTTAATTTGCATCATTTAGGTATAATATTGGTATTAGATTCTGATTTGATAGTTAACATGGATTATATTTAAGTTTTGATTATAGAGTTTTCTTATCGATCCTTAAAATAGTGTTTGGTATAAGGTTTTAATCGAGATCTAGGTAAGTATAGTTGTTAATTTTAGTTGATAAGATCACTATTAGGTATATTAGAATAAATTCACCAATATTTTGCATCTACTCATCATGAAAGTCAAATTTTAGTTTTATCCGATCTTGTGTTCATATCGCTTAAATGTAGATTAGTAATACTTACATTTTAGATCTAGAATAATTAGAGTTAGCTTATTTAGGTCTAGTTGCATCTCAAATTATCAGTTTCATTCTGTTTTTATAGATCTAAGCTCATATTAGTCAAAATACCAAATCTGTCTTCAAAAAAGTCAATATGCATTTCTGTGTTAAAAAGTAAAAAATATCTGTCAAGTGATTTTTGTGGATTTTTCATGAGCTCATTTCTAGTCCAAATTAGTTGATATTTTGGGTACCTTAACTTCAGTTGGTTGTATTTCAAGGTACCATTTTAGTAGAATTTTTAGGAATTTTTATAAGCTCTTTTTCAGCTCCTCTTTTAGGTAAGAAGTGCCCTGTGCACCTTGCATCAGCAGCTTTATGTCCAAACATGCATTAGTTTTTTATTTTTAATTCCTTCATTATAGATCCTTAGAAACTAAAATTTTGGAAAATAGATCACCGGTTGGTTGTCTACTGCTAGGTCGTTTTAGTTTATTTTTGTGATTTTTTAAGCTAGCTTAATTAGTGCTTAAAGTAGCTAGTATAGGGCCGTTTGGAATTAGCTTAATGAAATATGATATAGTGCTTATTTACCTTTTACTTGAGCTTTTTGGATTCAAATCAGTTGCATTAGCTTATTCTCAGATATTTTAGGTTAGGTTTAGGCGTGGTAGCTTATGGTAGCTAATTGAGGCTTTTAGCTTAATTTCACGCGCTTATTCATATAAGTTGTGTGTCCAAATCATAGTACCTGTAATCATTAGTTGTTTATTTTATTTTTCCTTGATTCTAATTATTTTATGATATTCTCGAAGTTTTCATATTTTTCCGCTTCATTTGCCATTTTCTACATTTAATTTCAATTTTAAGGCTTTTTAATTATTATTTAATGCAAATAATTCGTAAAAAGTCTAAAAATAAAATTTCAATTTTCGAAGTTTTAGAAAATAAAAAGTCATAAAAAGTATTTTTCCGAATTTTCATAGTTTAAATAATATTTTCTAGGAATTTAATTAGATTTAAATAGTTTTAAATTCATAATGAATAGAGAAAAATCATAAAATGTGATTCCAATTTTGAAAATCTTGTTAGTTAATTTTGATTTTGAAAATAGTTTTGTAATTTTCTTGCATGTTTTCCTAATTTTAGCATTTTAACTCTATTTTAATTGTCCATAAATAGTTTTTAATTCGAAATAAATCAAGAAAACCAAAAAATTAGTTTTAAATTTCAAATACTTTTTAAATAACATTTTTAGTTGTAGAAAAATAGTAGTTCATTTTTACGGGTTAAAATAGTGTAGTTTGCATTTAATTCACGTTTTATTAATTACATTTATTCGCGTTTTTAGTTTTAATTTGCATACTTAGTTTTTATTTCTTTGTTTGCATCATAGATTCAGTAGTTTTAATTGCTTTCATTTACTTTTCCTTGCCCAGTAGTTTAGAAAACCTCAAATTCCCTTTTTACCCATTCGAATCCCGAACCGAGACGTGAGTTGATAAACTCCATTCATCCCTCGCTGGGAAAACGACCCGGGGAATACATATCTTTGTATTTCTTCGGAAAATATCTACGAAAACAAACTATCACCTGGATTAGAGACTTGGTTTTGTCGAGATATTGAATCATGTTCTCTCTTTAGCCACATACCGCCCAACACGCGGTTGGCCACCACCGGAGTCTACATTTGCTTCCAGTCACAGATGCCCATTCAAGCCGCAATGCGTAATCCAAATGATCGTGGCTTCATATTATGCTTCGTTGTTTGTGGATGTGAATTCGAAACGCAGTGCGTAAGTGAATTCCATTCCTTCTGGGCTTGTGAGGATAAGGCCTGCGCCGACCCGCCCACGCACGAAGATCCGTCCGTGAACAAGATCCATGGTTCTTGTAGTTCCACCTTGCTTTGTGAAGGTGCGTCATCAGTGTCCGGTTTCTCGATGATGAAGTCTGCGAGTATCTCCCTTAACCGTAGTACGTGGTCTCGTAAGGAAATGTTATGCTCACCTAGCAATACACTCCACTTCTGTAGACGTCCCGATGCGTCAGGTTTAGAGATAATTTGCTTGATAGGTTGGTCCGTAATCACCACTATTGGGTGTGCTTTGAAGCACCTGCGTAGCCGCTTGGCGTGAATACTAATGCGAGGACCAACTTTTCCATTGCGCCGTAGTTAATCTCCGCTTTCTTGAGTGCTTTGCTTACAAAATACACCGGTGTTTTACTAAATTTATGTCTATTAGTAGCACCTCTACCGACCGCTCCATGGGTCGACAAATACATAATTAATTCTTCCTCGGGCGAGGCGCAACTAGCATGGGAGTCTTTGCTAAATCTTTGTTTAAGTTGTATGAAAGCTTCTTCGCTTCCGTAGTCCAAATGAAGTCTCCCTTTTTGTACACTTCTTGAGTGTTTTGAAGAGAGGAGTGACTTGTCACCGATTTGGATAAGAATCTATTCAAACCGCCGCTTTTCCATTTAGAGATTGGACTTCTTTCAACGTGCGTGGTGAAGGAAGTTGGATGATGCCTTCGCTTTTTTCTGGACACGGTTTGATGCCATCGGGCTCTATCAAGTATCCAAGGAACATGCCTTCTGTAGCGCCAAAGGTGCATTTCTTAGGATTTAACTTCATGTTGATCTCTCGTAGTGTCTTAAATGTTTCCTCAATGTCTCGTACCAACTCTTCTTCCTTATGGCTTTTTATGACAAGGTCGTCAACGTAAACCTCTAAGTTGCGGCCCACCTGCTTTTCAAACGCATTATCTACCAATCGCTGGTAGGTGGCACATGCATTCTTTAAGCCAAAGGGCATCTTTGTATAACAGTAGACACCTTGACTTGTATGGAAGGCCGTTTTTTCCTCATCTTCTTTAGCCATTTGGATTTGGTGGTACCCTTTGTACGCGTCTAAGAAACATTTAAGTGGGTATCCGCACAAAGATTCTACCTTCCAATCTATCTCGTAGTGGTAGCGTCTTGTGGACATGCCGTGTTGAGATCCGTGAAGTCCACGCACATCCGCCTAACCGCCATCACTTTTGACCATCAACGGCTTGGAGAGCCGCCATGGTAATAAACTTCTCGCATGATACCCGCATCCACAAGTTTGTGTACTCGCCGAATTGCTTGCGCGCGCCGGGGCTCGGGTCGCGCTTACGTCAGACGGGAGTATCCTTGTCGGATTCTCAACTTGTGTTTCAGAATCGAGCGCAAGACGCCGGTCATGTGTTTTGGCCCCATGCAAAGATATCCAGATTATTTTACAAGAGTGCGCACACGGCTGCCCTGCCGTTATCAGACAGCGATCCTCCAATAGATACTTCTTGTTCTGGGTACTCAGGATTAATTGCAACCCTCAGGTTTGATACCTTATGTGCGCGCTGTTCTGGAAGGTGTGCCGTCTCACATGTAATCGTGTTACATTCCCTAGATGGTATGGTGGTATTGTAGAGAGTAACAATGCCTCCCTCCACTGGGAACTTGAGCATCCCATGTGTTGTAGACGGTACCGCGCGTATGGCTGATATCCCTGGTCTTCCAATAATGCCATTATATGGCGAAGGGGATTTGATCACCATGAAATTCATCAAGGCTGTTGGCGAGTGTTCCTGGCTACCAACATTGACTAGTAGACGTATTTGCCCCATGGGCCATATCTTTTCTCCCGTAAAACCAGTCAACGCCGTCATGACCGGGCTAAACTGACTCCTTATCTCCGGTCGCAGTCGCTTGAAACAATGTTCATACATTATATCTGCAGATGCCCCTCCATCGACATACATGCGGTGGATATCGTGACCCCCTGCATTAATCTCAATGGTGAGCGGTTCTACCACTGCGTTATCCGCAGACAAGTTGGGGAAGGAGAATTCGCCTCCACGGGAAAATTTTTGGCTGATCTTCTGCCTAGTCATTCGTTGCCATGATTGTATCATGTAGATGGTGTCAGCCTTATCTTTGGGTGCTTCCTTCTTATTCCCGCTCTTTTGCTTATCTTTACCTTCCTTGATGTTCTTAAATAAATGGTCCAATCTGCCTTCTTTTATCAGCTTATCGATTAGTTGTCACAATTGGACACACTCATTGGTGGTGTGGCCCTTCTGTCCATGATAGTCGCAGTATCCGTTCCCCACGCGCCGCTCTTCTGGGTGCGCATTGGTGGGGGCCTTGGGAAGTTCGCGCCTTCCGTTCCGAATATCTCCTTTGGAGTCTTGTTTAGCGGAGTATATTTGTCGTTATCTCGTCCGCTTCCTTGGCCGCGGTAGTTCTTGTTGTGGTTGCTACTCTGGTCAATGGATTGTATTCTAGGTTGTTCTTGTGACCTATAGTTTGAGTAGCCTTTCTTGTTGTCCGCCGCGGTGGCTTCTCCTTGGATGAAGGACCTTGTGCGTTTCATAAGTTCATCAAAGGTTTAGGGGACCTTGTCGTTTACCCTTTTGATGAGTTCTGGGTTATTGATCCCGTTCATGAACCCTGAGATTTTTAGTATTCAAGGACATGCCTTGACATGTATGCACTCGTCTTTGTAGCTCTCCACATACGCGCTTGTAGATTCCCCCTGGCGCTGTTTTACCGTAACTCTTTGAAGCCATCGATGCTTCTGCGTGGAAGCTTACTAATGTGGAATTGAACATGTAGCACCACACAGGTTGTGGCCAATTTTTTATGGTAGCAGCTGATTCGAAAATTTTTAGGTGATCGTTCGGATCACCTGTTCCATCGTAGGTTTTCACATTAGCGGCCATGCGTCTTCTTTTGTTTTCTGAGAAATCGCTGATGCGCCGAGTGAAAGCATCCACCTTTTGGCGGCGCCAAGGAAGAGACATATCTTCCTCCTCCTTGTCGCGATATCTTCCCCTGGACTTCCAGTGTCCAGTTTCGATGTCCTCGTTGTCCGAGGAATCACCAGAGAACGAGCTTCCCCTTTGTCGGCGCTTGCGCCGACCGTCCGAGGAGTCGCCAGAGGATGAGCTTTTTCTCTTTCGGAGCTTGCGCCAACTGTCCTCAGAATCTGAGTTTGACGAGCTTCCACTTGGGGAGTGCCGTCGTCCCAGTCTGTCATGGACCTTGTGACTATCAAGCCTAGCGTGGACATTGGTACGTCGTCCGTCCTCTTCGTGTTCTTCCGGACATCGGTCACCGCTTCATATTTTTCAACTCCTCCCAATCACGGTAAACACCGGAGGTCATGATCGTCCTTCCCGCCTTTCCTCGATGACGCGATGGGGATGCCTCATACTCTGTGTCAAAGTTTAGTCGGGCTTTCAGGATCTGACTCGACCTCTTTTTCACCTCTTCTTGCATGAGGGCAGCCAAGGTTTCGTAGTTTTGAGATACGAAGTCACTTGGCGCTAGTTCAGGCGTGACTCCTTCTAGCGCGAGGGTGTCTGTTTCCACATCTGGACTCCTGTTTCGGAGAGGTGCGCCTGGCGTTTTTGTGAGGTCCTTTTCTGGTACCGACGACAGGGGAGTGGTAAAAAGGTTGCGCAGTGGATCTTCTATGTTGATTGTTGGTGTGGCGGCATGGGTTGTCCCCATGCGTTGTTCCAATGCTGGGAAGACCAGGTCTGGGCCTGACCCTTGGTTTCTAGCCACACTGGTTGTTCCAGAGGCTTGCTTAGAGGCCGATCCGCTCTGCTGCTTCTTCCCTTGTTGGTCACCATGCGATCGCTGAATTAGGTTTCCTTGCTTTGTCATTCTAGTTCTTAGTGATTGGTCCCACGGATGGCGCCACTTGTTGATACAAAAGTTGGACGTTCCTTATTTGGACTCCGGTTCCTGTATCAATTGGATCTTAATGCTTGAGACCTGCGCACTAAGAAAACAGAAAACACCGTTAGGCTTACCGTGGGATTGTCTCCCACGATTATCCTCCGGCGTGAGAGTAAGTAATCGGTTTTAGGGTTTAGTATAGAATTAGGGTTGTAGATCGTACCTTTAAGGAGGGCTGGGATGCCCTTTATATACACACAAAACCCTTATTGATTTGGGTTTCTCAAGCTTCAACAGATCCCGCCTAAGTCGGTTGTTAAACGCTTATCTCCAAAAATAAGAGATATCGACATCGTATGCCATAATGACTTTGAGTTTGGGCCTTCGTGAGCCCAAATCATCGAGTTAGCCCAACAGACTGGGCTCGCTAGTAGCGGTCATTGGTCGGGTTCGTGACCGAATGCGGACTATACGTCATCAATACCGATCCACGACCTCAAAGGAGGGCGTAGTCATTTGTATAAATAGCCCTCTCCCCATAAGGGAGAGGGTTGGATGTTCATTTGGTAATCTAACCTTTCATTTTGATTTTATCTCTCTAGAAAATTTCATCTTTCTCTCTCTAAAACCTACTCCATTCGACCCAACTTGTGCTTATTTGTGTGATTGTGAAACCAATATGTTACAATTGGTATCGAGCGTTAGGTTTCAAAAATTAGTTTTAAGCATGGCTCGTTTCTACCTTTTAAAAAGGGTTCTTGCCGAAATGACAATAAATCAACATTTTTCTCCATCTCAATTTTTTTTAAATAATTTTAAAAATTTATTACTCTTGCTCGAACTTCATCTAAAGACCCGTGCCATTATTAAATGACATTTCTAAGTCCGTAGATGTTATCGAACCAGGAAAACATGACAAAACAAATAATATTTTTGAAATTTTCTGATTTTCCAATTTTTTATGGATTTTTGAAGATTTTATATTTTTCTATTTTCTTTTTGTTGGTTTTATAATTTTGTATTTTGCTTTTTGATAAGATATATACAAAGAAGATAATTTAGTTTAGAGGATGATGAAAAGATTATCGAGATAAGGATATAGTTCAGCACGTTTGTAGAAGAAAGAAATCAACATCTCTTAAACTTTCACCACCAAAGCATTCGAGGCTTCAAAGAAAATCGTCTGAACATGAGCCTTTTCAATATGAATCTTTGGTAGCTCCCCCCCAAACATACAATCTTCAATTAAGACCATTTCCCCTGAAGATGAAGTGAAGCAAACAGACTAATTGAATGAAGCTCAAGAACCCGAAGAAGACGATAACAACGAAGTAACAAGTTAACACGGATCATCTATGCGATTATCAAACCCGGAATAAATGATTAAGCCCGATCACATGATCTTGTTGTGCGTCCCCGATGTACACATTACTCTTCGAGTTTGAGCAGTTGTCTGTTTGGGAGAACAATATATCAATATCTTCATTTCACCAAATGCATTCCATTTATCTAACATATAACCAATAATCCCATAATGTACACATGTACCCAACAAGATTAGATATGATGACTGATAAGGTTTTAAAATGTACCTTTTTGAGAGGTCGTTTAAGCCCTTATTTGATCACTTTGTATCCGTTATTACTTAATATCGTTCCTTTTCACTTTTTAAGTCTCTTGAAGGCAAATTGTCAGAATGGCACTTATTTGGACGAAAAGGCGCAGATATCTGAAGAAAATGGTCAAAGTCAAGAATCGAGACACTCCAAATTCTTTGAAAAGACAAGGTGACGACGTCATCGCTTAATCTATGACGCCGTCGGAGGATTTTGTGACGAACGAAGCCAAATCTCTTATTTTCAAGTGACGGTGTCGGGCTTTAAAAGAGTAGGCCGTCGCTACTCGGGACGGCCTAGATTCAATCCAGACGGCGTCGAAAGGCGAAGAGACGGCGCCACAAGCACAAGGTGACGCGTCGCAAGACTAACGTGGCCAAGACGAAACCCTAATGACGGTGACCGACGGCGTCACAAAACATAAGTGTGACGCCGTCGCATATGTAATCTTATATATAGAATCCGAATTTTTCAAGATTTGTGTGTAGTCTTTTGGAGTAAAACCTAAACCAAACCAAGGTCGTCTTGTACAAGATTTTAGGGTTCCAAACCCTATCTTACATCAAGATAAGTGTTTTACTTCATTAATTCAATTATGTCTTTGATTATTTGTGTGTATGCTTGCATGTTCTCCATGTCCGCTAATTTACTTGTGTGTTTGCTTAGGAATATGAAACTTAATTATTGAATATTGATTGGTTGTCTCTTATCTTAATTGTTAATGATCTAGTAATGCGATAGGTCATTCGTTGTGTACTTAATGCTTGATTAATCTTTGTGAACCTTAGGTTATAGCACTTAGAGTGGTTGTAAGCTAAACCTTCCAAAGAGGCCTTAGAGTTAGAGTTTATGATCCCTAGTGGTATTTTGTAGACGAGACCCTTTGGTAACTTCAAAGAGTTAGGGATAAACGCATACCCTACAACTTTAGACACACAACGCAATTAAGAATAAGGACGTGACAATTCAACCATCAATAGGAGATAATTAAGGAGTAATAAAACATAAGTGAACACATCTTTAAACTATCATACGAGCACACAATAATTAGACATAGACTACATACACCTTAGATTAGATAATTAGATAAGTAGAGTAATCGGTAGCAATACCAACCCCCAAATCCAAACCCCGAGATTCGTACCTTTCCATTTCCTAAAAACATAAAAGATAAAAAAATAATCTTCCTCAACCCCAACCTTAGCGTATTAACTTCTCACTAGCATTCCTATTCCCAGAGAACGATATCAACACTCGTGGCTTACCCTAATACTACACTACAATGATTAGGTTCAACGCTTAGGTGTTATAAAACTTGCTCAAGAAAAGGAAGTTCCTTTGACCCGAACGACGCGTGTAGCGTTATCAAGTTTTTGCGGCCGGGTAATAGAATAGCTAGTTAGTAGTCCACCTCGCTTAGGTTCCTTTGCTTGATTCCTATCAAGTAAATTTTCTCATTTTAGCTTCCTCATAGTCTATCCCCTTCTTCGTGACCTTTGTTCGTAATCCCATCACTTTTCATCATGGAAGGTGATAACCACCCACCATTCATCAACCCACCACCAATTGACCCGCCAAGAGCCCGTACTCTTGGTGAATACTCAAGACCAAGCCACCTAGGCTATAGGAACACCATTGAGCTTCCCGACCAAGCCCAAATTACGGCCCTGCGATCCGACACCATCCGGTTGGTGCAAAACCGACAAGATTCCATGGACTTCGTTCAAGATCCAAATCAAGATCTGAGGGATTTCAAAATTGTCGATTCCATTGACCTTGATGCCACTACTCGGGAGACCACGCTGCCTCTTCCACCTCTCTACGGGACCAAGCTAGTAATTGGCTTGAGCGACTTCCCGCCGGCCCATCTCAAGTTGGGATGATCTCACCTCTCGCTTCCTTGCTCAATTTTTCCCACCGGGAGAACCACTAAGCTTAGGAATGACATCTTGATGTTCCAACAACGCCAAGGTGAATCTCTACTAAGCATGGACTCGATTCAAGGACTTACTTCATAAAGTCCTCATCACGGCATTGATCTTTGGCTCCAAGTCCAAATCTTTTATGATCATGTCAACTTCCCACCAAGCGATCCATTGACCAAGCGGCGGTGGAAAACTTAGTGATCTCACCGCGGAAGAATCATGGGGTATAATAGAGGACCTTGCTCTCTATGACAACGAAAGTTGGAATGACCCGTGAGTTGCCCAAAACCGTTAAGGCAATCTCCTTGCCTCCCATTGACTCACAATCTTCCGACCGTAGGATAATCGAACTTCAAGATCAAGTAAAATTCCTAATGAGTTCCTACGAAAATCCTAAGTCTTCACATCAGTGAATAAAATCACTCTTCCTTGTGAGTTATGTAGTGGTCCCCATGACACTCGTGATTGCACAAGACTCCCGAACAAGCTTTGCGGACTACGCCCCATGCGCATCGATGGAGCGGGAGAGAAGTGGTACACTTTCAAACCCGAACAAAACAACTTAGGAAACTCTTACAACCCCTCATGGAGAAATCACCCTAACCTTAAGTGGAACCAAAACTCAAGCACACCCTAAAGCTCATCTAGTCCACCTAATAGGTTCAATTCTCTAAACACCGGGAACCCCATTAATCTTGAGGCAATTGCATCTAGATTCATGTCATCTCAAGAGACTCGATTGACTAAGCTTGAAGCCGATTTTAAGCGAAGACAAGGCGAGATGACAAACAAGCTTGATGCCCTCTTAAAAGCATTTAATGAACGGAAATTGGAGCACTCCCAAGTGATACTATCAAGAATCCAAAAGTAAGTTCGATTTCATCAACTTCATGTTCTTATTCACCATGGGAGAGTGCACATCCATGCCCTCACACCCAACAGTTCACTCGGTAAATGCTATCAACAAGGGTTCCAAGCAATCTAAAATGAGATACCAAGGCCCTGCACCATTGGTAGAACCTACTCTTGAGAAACCCGTCAACCAAGAACCCAAACTTAATCTAGAGGATGAGTACAAGGAACTCTATCAAGAAAAACCGGTTCTTGAAGTCTTAGCTCATGCACCTTATTATAATGCTTTAAAAGAAAAATATGAGTTAGAACTTAAACTTGGAAAACATGGGTCCGCTTTTGTGCGAAATAATTTACCTAAGAAGTTAGACGATCCCGGGCTATTTACTCTTCCGTAGGCTTGAACTTCCAAACCTCTCGATGCTCTAGCCAACTTAGGATCATGCATCAATCTTGTTCCGTTGTCTCTCCATGAAGCCTTAACTTAGGTAAGATATAACCAACGAAACCATCTTAGGTCTAGCGGATGGTAGTGTTGCACATCCGTAGGAATAATAAAAGACATGGTAGTACACGAAGAGTAGTTGACTCGTTTGGCCGACTTTCATGTGCTAGACATGAATAAGGACCCGACATGCCCATTACTTGTAGGAAGAGGATTCTTAGCTACCGCTAGTGCCATCATCGATTGTAAGATGTCCAAGATAGTGGTAGGAGAGGGAGTGCTAGGTTAATTTACGATGTCAAAAGGCATACGTACTACAAAGAAGAGGAAATCCCACACGAGATTAGGTTCGATAGACGCCTTCTAGATATGGACCTTGGATAGATAAGAACCTCATAGGTCCCCAACGACCTTTCTACTTAGATGAAGCCTTTGCTAGTAAAGCAACCTTCCATGAAAAGAGATGGCTAGGGACATGGAAGTGAACCCATTCGAGGACGCCTTAGTATTTAGGAAAAGACCGAGTTCCTAGGAAGCTTGCCCGTCAACCTTGTCATGAATAGGTGGAAAATTGAAAAGCCTAAACATAAGTGGGATTGGAATAGACCACCTAGTGATGGTAATGGAGAGTGGCACATTAGGATAACAATCTATGATCCCGATGGAGAAAAGTTTGAAAAGGCATATCGAACCGAACGCATTACTAGAACTTAAATGATAAGTTTGATCCTTATGACATTGTTAAGGATAGGCTTACTTATATCGGACGTATGAGCACGACTACGAGTCTAGCTACAAGACTCATAAATAAAGAAAAGCGCCGTGGGAGGCAACCCATGCTTAATTGTTTGCTTGTTAGTGTCATATATCTTTTATTAATTGTTTATTCTCATGTTTAAATTTGTAAAATGCTTTATTTTGTTTTTAACCTCGTCTTAATTGCATATAAAGGTATTTTACACAAAGGATAAGTGTAGGAGGATTACACACGTTTCAAAAGAAATGTAAACATGAGAATAACAATTCATTAAAAGATATATATGTGTGTTGTTCGAGTCAAATGCTTGTATCGAGTCATAATGGATGTTTTGCGAAATTTTCCGATTCTAAAGATATAAATTTTCCGTAAAATCGCATACCGCTTTTTGTTAAGATAACTGACGGCGGGAAGGAGTAAAACAACAGATTACTTTTTTTTCTCGTTTCGAGCTACTTATAAATTTTAGAATTTTCCGTGTCTTAATTTTCCGTAAATTTCAAACATCCATTCCACAAGCATTATATCTTAGTTTAGTAGAGTCTTATATATATTATTACCGCCGATTTTACGCGAAGGTTTCGTTTGTTTTCTTCGAATGTGCAGGTTTTATTTATCAAGAAGAAGAAACAAAAGATTGGAAGGAGCTTTTCACGCACACGTTCTTCTTTGAAAGGATTTAACCACTACTTTACACGGATCCTACCGAGCTAATCAGGGGAGTATTAGTTTCTTTCGTTTTTAATTACCTTCTATTATCATAACTTTGATATTTCGGGGAACATTGGGGACAATGTTCGGTTTAAGTGTAGGAGGAAAATAAACGGAACTTTGAAACTATGCTTAGCCTTGACTATTTGCTTTGTCCAATTGTATTTGTGTAATAAACCATGAGAAAATGTCGGTTAGGGTAATTTTGGCACCAAATTTGAAATTTTCATGATATATAGGAGTGGGCCATTAGTCTTAACAAAAGCGCCTCACGGATAGGAAGTTGCATGACTAGCACAAAAACCCTTTACCACCTAAATTCCACCCAAATGTGAGGATCGCCCTTAGATTAGTAGGAATTAAAGCATTCATCTTTAATGCTTAGAGTGTGAACCGGTAGTATATTAGATTCTAGAACTTGTTTTGTGATACATTCCGAGATCGGTAGTAAGACTACACTTGTGTAGTTAGGAATAACTAAATGATAAGAGGCATTAGGATAACCCTTGTTTGATACCCATAATATAATTACTTCTTCCACATCGGTTGAGTAATTCCCCACACCTTTGCGTTGTACTCATCTTTAGTACACGATACCCTAGTTAACCCCTCGAGCCTATCCTTTTCGCGGTTCTCGTGATGTTTCGGTTTTCCGGAATATCAATGAAGAGCATTTTTACACCCCACCCCCAAATGCACACCCAAATCGCCTTAGGGGCTGTTTGATAGGCTCTTAATGAATTTGTCATTGAATCGGTCAGCAAGTTTGTTGTTTGATAAATTTTATTATGTCACTTAATGATTCCATTAGGTACTTAATGGCCAAGCATTTAAGTAATGCAAATTGATCCAGCAACGCCTCTTCAAAAGCCTATTCTTGTATGATTTCAATTCTAACTCATTTATCATTAACTCATTGTTAAATGAACATTTAATATATAAGTTTATTCCCTTTTTACATACGTATTTTATTAAATTTTTTTAATTCCTTATTTTTTTTGGTCTCATCATCTTTAGTTTATGTCTTTTGTATATTATCATAACAAGATTATTAGATGTTGTAACATTATATGTAACCACATAAACTACTATGTGCAAAAATATTAGTAAGCGTAGTAACACAATAAAATAACAATATCGATGTACAAGAAAATTTGTAAATTTTAAGAATTAGTTTTAAACAATATATGTATTCGAATACTTGCCAAACAACAAGTTTTCATTCAGTACATTTTGGTTCAGAGGTTTTTAATCATTCAGAGTCTTTAAATCATTCAGCGCTAAATCATGTAGTTTTGTCAAACAGCCCCTTAGCCTACCCTGTATGCACTCATATCCTTAGTTCAATTATCTAGTTACTTGCATGAGTTGCTAAGTCGAGTCATATCCTTTGTACACAGTTTTGGGATGATTGGGACTCATGGGAAAAGTTAAAGTTTATAAAATGATTGGAAGGGAACGTTAAATTCCCTAATTTGTGTAATAACATACCCCAAGTGTTTTGATCTTTTCAATTCGGGTCAAATTAGTGTTAGAGTAATAAAAACTCAAGTGTAGGGATGTGCCTATAAATCCCTATCATTTTGATGTTACCGTAGAGGATGGTAGAGTAAAAGTGTATGGAAAAAAATCGAAAAAAATAGAAAAGAAAAAAAATACATACATACGGGCTACCATCCTACATCTATCCTTTAATTTTATGTTTGTTTGTTTCAGTTATCTTGAGTTTAGAGTGTCGAGTCTTGGCTTAGCAACGCCATTCTTCGTATGCTTATAACATAAAGATTTTTGACTTGCCACCACTAAATAGCCTATCCCTACCGTAAGCCTAACATTACAACCCTTTAAAGACCTCTTTGATAGTCTTTCCTAGGTGCTTACGCCAAAGCGATGGAGGTTTGATCTATTCTCAAGCCTATGGTAATCTATGTACTAGGACCGGTTAATGAGTGTTTAATCTTCCATTTCCAACTTGTTATATTTCATATACACCGAGAGAGATGTGAGTATCCAAACACCCCATATGAGGTGCTAGTATGTAATTCGATGCTTGTTATGACTTTCATGGGGCTTATATGTGTTGTGGACTGTTTTAAACCAATGCTTCATGACCCCTAACTTATAAATTAATTGGCTAAAAGCACGTTTGCTTGAGGACAAGCAAATACCAAGTGTAGGGATATTTGATAAGGTTTTAAAATGTACCTTTTGAGGGTCGTTTAAGCCCTTATTTGATCACTTTTGTATCCGTTATTACTTAATATCGTTCCTTTTCACTTTTAGGTCTCTTGAAGGCAAATTGTCAGTAATGGCACTTATTTGGACGAAAAGGCGCGGATATCTGAAGAAAATGGCCAAAGTCAAGAATCGAGACACTCCAACTTTGAAGACAAGGTGACGGCGTCATCGCTTAATCCGCGACGCCGTCGGAGGATTTTGTGATGGGACGAAGCCAAATCTCTTATTTTCAAGTGACGGTGTCGGGGCTTTAAAAGAGTAGGCCGTCGCTACTCGACGGCCTAGATTCAATCCGTAGGCGCCGGTGAAGAGACGACGTCACAAGCACAAGGTGACGCCGTCGCAAGACTAACGTGGCCAAGACGAAACCCTAATGACGGCGACCGACGGCGTCCACAAAACTTAAGGTGACGCCGTCGCATATGTAATCTTATATATAGAATCCGAATTTTTCAAGATTTGTGTGTAGTCTTTTGGAGTAAAACCTAAACCGAACCAAGGCTGTCTTGTACAAGTATTTTAGGGTTCCAAACCCTATCTTACATCAAGATAAGTGTTTTACTTCATTAATTCAATTATGTCTTTGATTATTTGTGTGTATGCTTGCATGTTCTCCATGTCCGCTAATTTACTTGTGTGTTTGCTTAGGAATATGAAACTTAATTATTGAATATTGATTGGTTGTCTCTTATCTTAATTGTTAATGATCTAGTAATGCGATAGGTCATTCGTTGTGTACTTAATGCTTGATTAATCTTTGTGAACCTTAGGTTATAGCACTTAGAGTGGTTGTAAGTTAAACCTTCCAAAGAGGCCTTAGAGTTAGAGTTTATGATCCCTAGTGGTATTTTGTAGGCGAGACCCTTTGGTAACTTCAAAGAGTTGGGATAAACGATACCCTACAACTTTAGACACACAACGCAATTAAGAATAAGGACGTGACAATTCAACCATCAATAGGAGATAATTAAGGAGTAATAAAACCTAAGTGAACACATCTTTAAACTATCATACGAGCACACAATAATTAGACATAGACTACATACACCTTAGATTAGATAATTAGATAAGTAGAGTAATCGGTAGCAATACCAACCCCAAATCCAAACCCCGAGATTCGTGCCTTTCCATTTCCTAAAAACATAAAAGATAAAAAATAATCTTCCTCAACCCCAACCTTAGCGTAGTAACTTCTCACTAGCATTCCTTTTCCCTAGAGAACGATATCAACACCCGTGGCTTACCCTAATACTACACTACAACGATTAGGTTCATTGCCAGGGTGTTATAAAACTTGCTCGAAGAAAAAGAAGTTCCTTTGACCCGAACGACGCGTGTAGCGTTATCAATGACATACAAGTAACATGTTTAGTCACTGATCATCTCTGCGAGTGTCAACTCCGGAATAACTGATTAAGCCCGATCAATTGAACATGTTGTGCGTCCCTGATGTACACATATCTCTCCCCTGATGGTTGCGATCTCATCGAAATCATCATTACATTGTGTACATGAAGCAATAACCGGAAGCACGTTATCATAAACCATATCGAAGATGTCGATAAGCAATATCATCTCACGCTCCAAGTATTCTTCTCATATTTCTTCCCACTGAAGGCTGAGTTAACACATACCAAACGTGTCAAGAGACCACTTACCCCAAATAGTTGGAATGATACATCATTCCCCCAAATAGTTGAAATAATAACACCAAAAGCCACGAATTAAACACCGAGTTTCTCTGCGGTTATGACATTTGTCTCCCCGGAATAACTTCAATATAGAAGAAGTATTAAGTTCAGCACGTGTACTCGTTGTGCGTTTAGATGTATGTCTCCTTCCCCCTTGCTGGTTTTGATACTTCAGAATCAACAAAACATAATACACTCATATACTTGAAATAGAGAAGAACACAATTAGCTCAAATGAATCTTTAGAAGTCTTATAAAATTAAGTTAACACACCTTTTATTATCAGTAATTATTGACTGTTACAATAATAAAATATAAATAATATAATGAATTTAATATGTTTATAGTTAAAACTTAAAACTAATAATTTTTTAAAATTGCGTTTATTAATATGACAATATATTAAATTTTCACGGTCACAAAACACAAAAATACAATCTTTAAAAGTTATCATCCATTATAAAAATCGTTGAACAATATTCGCTAAAAAAAAAAAAAAAACGTTAAACAATATTTGTCTTCGAACTGCTGTTTTATACAAATATCGGGCTGCTAAAAGACAAGAGGCACTTTATTTTGCTTACCACAAATCAATGCATACCAAGGGACAAATACCCAACATCCATATAGTTTGATCTAATGGTGGAGATTAACTTAAGATTTAGTATGTCAACCCAAGTTCATTTTTTTTTCTTGTCTTTTTGTCTTTTTTATTTATTCACATTTATTTTGTTTTTTTTTAATTCACGTTTTTTTCTTAGTTTTCATACGTTTTCGTCCGTTTTCATCCATTTTCGTCTACTTTTCATACATTTTCGTCTATTTTTCATACGTTTTCATACATATTCAACCATTTTCGTCCGTTTTTATAAGTTTCGTCCGTTTTTAAATGTTTTCGGCCGATTTCAGATGTTTTCATACGTTTCTGAATATCACAAGTGATATTCTGTGATATTATGAATATCACAACTGATATTCTAAATACCACAAGTGATTTTTTGAATATCACAAGTGATTTTCAACTAATGTTTTGTAACATGAAAATCACAAGTGATATTCAGAGAATATCACAAGTGATATTCCAAAAATCACAAGTGATATATCACTGCATATCACTTGTGATATTCAGAAACGGACGAAAATGTAAGAAAACGGACGAATACGTATGAAAACAGACGAAAACGTATGAAAGCGTAAAAACACGTCTGAAAACGGATGAAAATTTATGAAAAATGGACGAAAAAGAAAGAAAACGGACGAAAACATACGAAAAAGACGAAAATGTATGAAAACGGGCGAAAACGATGAAAAACGTGTGAAAATAAATGAAAATGTATGAAAGCAGACTAAAACATATGAAAGCTAAGAAAACCGAAAAAAAGGTGAATTGAATAAAAGCGTGAGTTAAGAAAAAGACAAAAATTTGTAAAATAAATAAGAAAGATAAAAGATTAAAATAAAAAGAAAAAAAAATACATGAAATTATGTTGAGGGTGTGTTTGGTATCCCATTATGAGAATGAGATTATAACTATAACTATAAAAGTGATTAAAGATGTTTGTTTTGTAGGCGCAGTAATGAAATGGTTATATCATAGTCATAGATTCATTACACACCAATTTGATGTTTATGAAATCCATTCCCGCGGGCCTTTCTTTTTTCCACTACAAAATTCAAATATTTATACACTTTTCATTTCATATTTTATCAACCAAACATAAACATTCATAATAATACACTTTTTCATATCCATTGTGATTTTATCCCATACCAAATCCGATACTTATTGTGATTTCTAGCAACAACCCAACCGGCCCCTAAATTTGTCTCCTCAAAAAACAAATGAAAAAAAGCAAGCTTCTCTAGCAAGGAAAGCCACTTTACATCGTAAGACCATGGGGTATCATAGCTCAACCCCCCGCCATATCTGACGTGTCCAACCATTTAGCGCCGCCACCATCACGCCACCACACCGGAACCCGACGACGCCACTTCCAATGCCACTTAAGTGGCGAGCGTGAGATTGGGGGAAGAAGCAGATTTATTTATTTTTTATTATATTTTTATTCATTTAAAATGGTTATTTAGCTTGAAGTGTATGTGTGTTTTTTTTAGCTTAAAGTGTGTGTGTATGGTGTTTTTTTTTTTTTCTGTGTGCAGGGATGAAGATAAAGATTATTTGGGTCTAAGTTATTATATTTAGTGTGGGATAGTATAATATTATATTTGGTTTTGGCCATATGCAAATTGCATATAGAAAGCAGTGAAAGGAGGAAAAGGCCGGGCTAAGTTTTTGTTTTTTTTTTCTTTTTTATTAAATTCAAAATTAATCCTTTTAAACATTATAAATATTGCTTAATTTTACACAACTTTCTCTACTACTCCTCCGTCTCAAAATTATTGTCGTGAGACAAGATCTGTGATGTTTAATAAAAGCATTCCACTTTAATATACAACCACTAATATAGAATATTCTCTTAATAGATTACAGTTTTACTTAAAATGGAAAGTTGACAATTATTTTGAGGCGTCCCAAAATGGAAATATGAATGATAATTATGAGACGGAGGAGTAAAACACATATTCTTTATCAAAAATATAAGTAAAATTTAGTAATAAAAGATCCGCTTCCGTTTCCTGTCACTATCACCCGTGGACCCTCACACCACGCCACGTTTCTTTTCCTTCCATTTAATCTACGGAGTACTATTTTTTCTTCCCGACCGTTACACACATAAACATAAAACCCTTAAATAAAATACGGAGTATAAAAACATAAACACACATCCTCTCCTTAAAAACCCAAAACACACACAATGAGCAGCACCATGGGAGGACCCAAAAGCCATTGGAAGAAAGCAGCTAAGATCACACTAGCACTCTTCTTCACACGCTTCAACACTTCTAAATGGTAAGTACTTTGTACATTCTTTTAAAAAAATAATATGGGTGTGTTTGGATTTAGGGTTTGATTTGAAATGTTGTTGTTACAGTAAGACGGCTGCGAAGCTAGCGGTTGCGCGAATAAAGCTGTTGAAGAATAAGAGACAAGTTGTGGTGAGGCAAATGAGGCGTGATATTGCTCTCTTGCTTCAATCTGGTCAAGATGCTACTGCTCGTATCAGGGTATCAACATTTTTTGCGTTTTGGTTTTACTCTAGTAATATCGGGTTATGTTGCGAAAGTTGATTCAAATGAGTTGTGTTAAAGGGGGTGCTTTTGAGTATTCAAATGGTTTGGATTAGGTAAAAATATAAAGTTTTTCGAATGTAAGGGTAAAAATGTCAAAATATGATTCTTGGTTGCCTATGTTGTTTTGGGGTCGAATTCGTGTGACACTTTATTTTTAGGGGGGTAGTTGAATGCTGATTAATGTGTGTTACAATAGGAATGTTTTATTTTAGGAAGATGTTTTTCGAAAATGTGATGCTAGGATTTTATAAATTTGGTAATTGGTACTCACAAGAAGTGTGAAATTTGATTTTTGATAGGATTAGATATGGATAAGATGGTTTATCAAAGCATAAAACTACTTAAAAAATAGATATATTGTACGAAAATGTTTAATTCTGGATTTGGAAATTAGTAGGTTCAGAGAACTATGATTCAGTTTATACTTATAATTTGTGTGTTAGAAATTAAATAGCTGATTCAAGTGGTTGGTGAAAAACTGTGCTATATGATTCTGCATTTTTTGAATGTTGATGCCCGATAATGCTCTACTAGATGGCCATTTTAGCTGTTTCGGGTTTTCCCTGTGTCTAATAGGAGCCCATGTCAAATAAAGATATGATGAAACATAGACCCTTTTCATAACCTAATCTGGCCATTTAAGTGTGATGAGATCAACTAGGCATCTGTAACTTGTACATTGTGCATTCAACAATAATATCTAGAAATGCATGTTTGTACGATATATGCTCCCATGTTCCCGTAATGCAAACCTTAAGGTGTAAACATGTAACTTTATAACGATACAAGTTACTGACTCGGTACTACTTTAGTTTAAGCTAATATAAATAGCATTGGGTACTAAAAGATATATTAAGGATTAGTCTATTTGAGTTCTAGGTTTTGACATTTTGAAGTAAATTTCTACTTATTAGCTAACATGGACATTTTCTGATGTGAAGGTTGAACATGTGTTGAGAGAACAGAATATTCTGGCAGCTAATGAGTTTATCGAACTCTTCTGTGAATTGATCGTGCAAAGACTTTCAATTATTGCAAAGCAAAGGTATATTACAAGCAAAGTAAAGGAATTTAACCTTTGTATAATTGTATACCACAACAACAAAAGCACCAACTATTTTGCTTTCATGTGTTTCAGGGAGTGCCCAGCAGATCTAAAGGAAGGGATATCAAGTTTAATATTTGCGGCTCCTAGGTGTTCTGAAATTCCTGAGTTGGTTGCGCTTAGGGATATATTTGAGAAGAAATATGGAAAAGATTTTGTCAGTGCAGCTACTGATCTACGACCTGACTGTGGTGTTAACAGAATGGTAAAGAATGTTGATATTCCTAAACTTTGATTAATATGTTTATATATTTGTTTACTGTCTTGTTAGGTAACTATTTTAGATAATCGATACTCTTGTATATTTTGCAGCTTATTGAGAAACTCTCTGTAAGAACCCCTGCTGGTGAAGTAAAGCTGAAAGTCCTAAAGGAAATAGCCAAAGAATTCCAGGTTGAATGGGACACTGCAGAATCTGAAACAGAACTTCTCAAGCCACCTGAAAAGACTCTGGTTCGTCTCTCTCTATGTACAAGTAACTGTATGATATTTTTATACACATACATGTCCAACTTAAATTCGTGTTTTTCTAATATGTATGTCATCATTTTCTGCAGGATGGACCTCAGACTTTTATGAGTGCTTCTAGCATGCCTATCAAGCCTACATCTGACCAATATGTTCAGCCTGTTAAAGCTACATCGGAGCAATTTTTTCAGCAGAACAACCCACCACCGCGCAGGTAAAATGGGACATCTCATCCTACATCGCTTTTGAATTAGAACTTTGAACTCTTATAAGTCATTACAACTCGCCATGGTTCTCAAGTTGACTTAGAGGTTAGGTCAACCTGCTGCGTAAAATTTTGAATGTTGCATAAAACATGACAGCTTACACGCTTGTGGTTTTTAGTCCAAGTTAAAATAACATTGTGGAAAACCTAAAAGTAACATATGGTAGATGAAAATAAGTGAATAGTACCTAAGTTCTCAGTTTCATCTCTTCTGTTTTGTCAGATACTCGGTAATGGTCAGAACGGGATGCAATTTGAAGACACAAAAACCGCTGCCGAGCAATTTGTTCAGCCAAACAATCCACCATCGCGCAGGTAAAATGCGACATTCCATCCTACATTGGTTGTGAATTAGAACCAAGAACCTCCTATACGTCTTTGTAACTATCACCATGGTTCTTGCGTTGACTTAAAACATGCTGCTGTAAGTTTAGGACACTCCATCAAAATATGACAAATTACTTGTCTGTGGTTTTAGTCCTATTAGAAAATAACACTAAACGAGGAAAACTAAACATGAAATGTTAAAATAACATATGGTAGATGAAAATAATATTAAGCCATAGCACCTAAGTTGTCGGTTCCTCTCGAAATTTCAGATACTCAAGTAATGGTCAGAACACAATGCATTTTGAAGACACAAAATCAGCTGCTGAAGCTGCTGCAGAGTCAGCCAAGATGGCAATTGCTGCGGCGGCTGCTGCATACTTAGCCAACAAACACTCGAATCAGTCAAATCAACCACATGAATCCATAAATGGTTCAAGAAATGGCAACAATTTTGACTCGTTTTCCAGCAGTCCTCCCATCAATTTCACCAAACCGTCAAGACAGAGTTCTGATAGATCTCATATCTCATCAGACAATACAAAGGATCAAAGGAGATACAGTTACAACGCCTCTGGTGTCAAGTTTGATGATTCAGATTGTGATGAACAACCTGAGATAGACGACAACAAGATGTATAGAAGGCATACTTACGGTGCACCTCCTCGTGTGTCATCTGTCAAATTTGATGAGTCAGAGTCTGAATATGATGAAGAAATCGATATGGATCATGACTATGACCATGACCGTTCTAGTGGAATGAACCATGGCCCACCAAGCCGGCCTGCACCACCTGCGCCTTCTTCTGGCTATATGAAACAAGGTCAGCAGCGGGTTCATCCTAAATTGCCAGATTATGATACACTCGCTGCTCGTTTTGAAGCTCTCAAGCATGGCAAAGCCTAGGCCTAAAACGACGTGAAAGGAGAGTATTTTGGTCAATTTTATAAAAAAGATATACTATATATATTATATGTTGGTATAATTTGATATTTGGTTACAGGTAATCACTTAAGCTTGTTGTGAGCAAGTTTAACTTTGGTTTTGGTTAGTATATTGACTTTGATTATTCGTTTATTCATATCACCTATATGCGTATCGCAGTATATTTTCATTTCCATATATGTAAAAAGCAATATCTATCATATATTTGCTGTAAATGTGTCGCTCTTTTATTTGTAGCCTGCGAATGACCATCTGATATGAGTTCTACGTATTATTTAAGCTAGACCTTAAATTAACACATGAAGTGAAACACATTTCGAGATTTCATGTATCAATTCGTTAACGGTTTGGAAAGAAAAAACCATGGACTTAGAAAACAATTACCTTCCTGTCGATTGAAGTTAAAACGCCTTAAACAGTTAAACGTATGTTAGTAAGTATACAAAAAGGCATGGTCATTTGGTTCAACGTTGGGTAAATGTTACTACTTTAGTTGTTAATTATCTGTGCCGACTTCAAAATCATGGCTTAAATCTACTTAAGCTAGACCTTAAATCAATGAAATTAACACATGAAGTGAAACACATTTCGAGATATAATTCACATCTCTTTTTCTAGTTCTTTTAAAATTCTAAGATTATATTCATAGTCTTATTGCCCTAAAATCGCAAAATGTGAACTTTCATTTGGAAATGCAACAAAGACCTTTTTCCAAAAATGAGAGTAGACACAATGTATACCTGATTTTATTGTTACAAATTAGTAGATGTGTAAACTAACCGAACCAAATTGTTTAAACCGTAAAAACTCGACTTTGGCTAGTGATACTTTATAAGCTTGGGCTCGGGTTTTTTGTATGAAGGACTTGAACCAAATAAATAAAGCTCAACTTGAGCTCAGTTTTAAAATACACCATGTCCGAACTCGTTTGTTTTTTTAACATACATACATAAATAAGTGCATATGCAATTATACGCATGCATACATGTATATGAATATTTTTTTATAAAGGTAATTTATTTTCGATCAACAAACCAAATATAAATAAAGGCGTCCACTATTTTAACAAGATGCTTAATTATAGTGAACCCAAGAAAAATATTACAAATAAAAACATTGATGATACGTGTACTAACTAAACTAATACATTTATATGAATATATTTTTAATCCTCGTTTAAACTCGAGAGCCTAATCGAACTTTAAGTACCATTAGAATTTATATGAAATAACCATACTTGTACCATAAGAAAAAGACAAAATTGCCCCTGGTTATTTCCTTATCTTTGCAAACTAAAAAAACATCAGACCTATACAGCATACTGCACTTCACTTTTCGTAGGTTCTCTTCCTTCCTCTTCATTCGCTTCTCATTTTTCCATTATTGTTATATGATGTGTTTATGTTGACTTATAATGTTTGGTTCTATTTATATATGTGTTGCTGTTTTATTCTTATTTGGTATTGGTTTGCACCCCAAGTGTTTGTGATAATGTGTAGCTCAATTTCAAAACCTTGTTTATTCTATTTGCTAACATGGGTTGTTGATTATCTGCTTCTATTAGCTGGAAAAAATTGAAATATTTGTTTAGTTTCTGTGACATAGGCAAAGTAAAGATTAGGGGCATGTTTTTATGGTCTATGGTTGGAAACTAAAAAACATACTAATATTCTTGTTCCACCGGCCACTTGTTAGATGCAAGATTAACGTAATCTGACTGTTTTATGCAACTGTTTTATTTTTGTTTTTTTGATTGTGTTAAACCACTTTCTTTATCGGCTATCTAGACAGCTGATAAACTTTCACTTTAAGTTTCCAGTAGAAAGAAATTTATTCATCAAGACGTGTGGAATTAGCAAATTCATTTCACTTTCAGAGAGAACATCACCTGTAAACAAATGAGTTTCAGTTGTGGGAATTAGCAGAATCTCTTTTGAACTTATTATTGATTATTTTACTCATTTGAGCAGATACATGGTTGCGACAGTTCTAAGTTTAGCTTTGTTACCAAGGGAGATATGCAGTCTTTGTGCGACATATCCTGGGGATTCAGACCGGAATTTTCTTTTCTAGAGCATATAGCTCGAAAAAGTAGCAGGAATATATTCTTGATTAGGGCGCGGATTAGAAGCCGCAGAGAACCTTTATCTAGAGCTAGAGGTATTAACCCACACGATAATGTCCTTTTTGATTTATTCTTGCTAATTATTAGTTAATATGTTGCTGAAAACTTAAATTTCTCCAGTGATTTAACAGATGAAGCAAAGAGTTTGATTGATGCTAAAAGCAATCTTTTGGTTTCAAAGCAGTTGAGTTTGGATTTTGATTTTGAGAATAAGTTTGACACTGAAGACATTACTTATGCACAATTTCACAGGAGTTACCAGCCTGTAGAGGAGCCATGGATCCTCGAATCCAAAAGTTTTCTAACAGGGAAAGACAAAATCTCGGTTGACCTTAAAGTCGATACTTTAAATCACTCCACATTTAACCCACGAAATGTTGTGAGTTTTTATCCTGTCGAGGAACCTTGGCTATTCCATTCATCTCTAGTACTTCATGATCATGACCATGACAAAAATATAAACATCTCCAAGAATGGAACACCTGTAGAAAGTGAGTCGGAAAGTCAAAATCAGCACGCAAAAATTGCAGATTTGTTGAGATTTGGTGAAGGGGTTTCAGAAGCTATTGGAAATGATACGGAAAATGAAGACGAACCAGAGGAAGTTCCAGAAAATGATTATAGTAATGTTGGTTTGCAGGACTCTGTCACCAAAGTTATATTGATAAACTCTTCTCTATGTACCATGCAACGGATTGCTGTTATGGAAGATGAAAAATTGGTTGAAATATTACTGGAACCCGTGAAAGATAATGTGCAGTCTGATAGTGTATATTTAGGAATAGTCACAAAGTTTGTTCCCCACATGGGTGGCGATTTGTAAATATCGGTGCTCAAGACCTTCACTTATGGATACTAATCATAACTGGGAGCCCTTCATATTTCCTCCTTTCGCCGCATACAAAGCACAGAATAAAACAAGCAAAGACCAAACAGAAAGTTGAGGAGCATGACATCATTGAAAATTCAGTTCAAACGATGCTAGATCATAATGCAGTGCATGACATAACTGATGAGTTTGATGTGGTTGGTTCCACCAAGGATGTTAATGGGAAAAAACGTTTAGATCAGGTGATAGAAAGTTCCCATAATTCAGATGAAAGTAAATGGGGCCCGGTTCAGAAAGGGACTAAAATAATTGTACAAGTTGTGAAGGAGGGATTGGGAACCAAAGGCCCTACACTTACTGCTTACCCAAAGTTAAGAAGCAGATTCTGGGTATGTCTTATATAGAATTTTCTCTAATGTCCTCATTTTTACTAGTCCATTCTGGTTATCATGTTATGAAATAGTCAATTTGGGTCATTTTAAAATCTCAAACGTGTCAAAGGGACATGACAAACAGTTTCAAAGTCGCCTGAACTGTATTTTGAACGCTACACGGGCTCCCAAATCACATTATTTAAAGAATTATATAACTATGGTCATAATGTTAATTAAAATCAATTATATATTAGAAGTCTCAGAGAATGGACCAAAAAGATCGAGTCAAGCCAACCAACCAGTTTATCAACCTGTACGAAAAATGACATCTTGTGACCCGAACCCATTTTGATTCACCCTGGCCATATTGCGACCTCTAATTTTAAGTGCTATGCAGGTTTTAATGACCCGTTACGATAGTGTTCATATTTCCAAGAAAATATCTGGACTTGAGAGGACTCGATTGCGGGTCATAGCCAAGACTTTGCAGCCACCAGGGTTTGGTTTGACCGTAAGGACGGTAGCTGCTGGTCATACAATGGAAGAACTGCAGAAAGATCTAGATAGCTTGCTTTTAACATGGAACAGTATTACTGAACTAGCAAAATCTGCAGCTCTTGCAGCAGATGAAGGTGTGGAAGGTGCCACGCCTGTAATGTTACATGGTGCCATGGGTCAGACACGCTCTGTTGTCCAAGATATTTTTAATGATAAGGTACAGTTAAAGATCATAAATAATTCAATTTACAGCTTGATCTTACAAATTGCTTTTGTATATAATGTAATCATACTCAGCTGGTTGTTTCAGGTGAAAACAATGGTAGTTGATTCTCCGGTTACATATCATGAGGTAACGTGGAGTATTAAAAGTAATACATTTTGAGTTCTTATTTAATCAACAACTGTGATTGATGTTTAGGTTACAAGCTATCTTCAAGAAATTGCTCCTGATCTGTGTGAACGTGTTGAGTTATACACCAAAAAGAATCCACTATTTGATGAATACAATATTGAAGATGAATTGAACAACATGCTTAGTAAGAGGTGAGAACTTTCCACTTTTCATGTAAATTACACTGAAACTGCTCGAGTTAAAAATGTGCTTTGTTTTGTAGAGTACCACTCTCTAATGGAGGTTATCTAGTGATAGAACAAACCGAGGCTTTAGTCTCTGTTGATGTGAATGGAGGGCAGTGTATGCTTGGTCATGGGACTTCACAACAGAAGGCTATTTTAGACGTTAATCTTGCAGCTGCTAAACAAGTAAGTTGAAGACAAGTCCCGTCACCATTATAGATATACTGATATGGATTACTGTATTTTCTTGTCAAATTGAAGGTAATTAATTGGTAAGGTGTCAACTGATTTCAGATTGCTAGGGAAATACGATTGAGGGATATCGGTGGGATTATTGTGGTGGATTTCATTGATATGTTGGATGACTGTAAGTCTCTTGTGTGTTTAGTATAGCTCAAAAATAATTATTCTTTTATGACTGCAAGTCTCTAACATTTGTATGATATATTCCTTAGCAAATAAGCGATTGGTGTATGAAGAAGTCAAAAGGCAGTTAGCAGAGATCGGTCGATGGTGAAAGTGTCAGAGCTGTCTAGACACGGCCTAATGGAGATCACTAGAAAAAGGGTATAAACTCTTTTATTTTCGATAAATCATAATAGAAAATATGAACTTTTTTTGAACTTTCGACAGGTGCGACCTAGTGTGACATATATGATAAGTGAACCATGTTCTTGTTGTCAAGCTACTGGGAGAGTGGAAGCATTGGAGACGTCATACTCTAAAATTGAGCATGAACTTTGTCGATCACTTGTGAGTAATTCTTCCAAGTACATGAAACTATTATTCTCTATGCCAATCTGCTCAAAAGTCAAAATACCAAAATAATTAAATTGCTGTAACTATTTGAATTTTCATACTTTTTATGCTTGTTTTAGGCATTGATGGAGAGAGCAGATCCTGGAAAGCCCAAGTCTTGGCCCAAATTCATTCTGAGGGTTGATAAGTACATGTAGCTACTTGACATCCGTAAGAAGACAAAATTAGCAATCCTGAGCAGTTCCCTTAAAGTATGGATTTTGCTCAAGGTATGTGTCGTCACTAAATATACATCCAAATATCCAATTAGGCTCTGTTATGTGCTACTGTTTTCGTGTGGAATGTGAGTGATGCTCCAACTAGGTTTATGCATCAGGTCGCTAGAAGTTTAACAAGGGGTGCATTTGAGCTGAAGCCACTAACAGAAGGCATGGATCATGGTGTTGATGATAATGATGATGATCGAGTTGTTCCAGCACCTAGGGATACTTCGAGGAGGAAAATCACCATCTTTCCCATCAAAAAGTGGAAGACTCGTGGCAAATGAGCAACATGTGGCATTTGAATGTACCTCTTTCATCTTTTGCGACGTATCGAGGAGGCAGCCTTAGCTTCTTTCTTGATCTCTAACCAAAACAATGATTCCTGTCTCGGTAACACTGTTTAGAGTTCAGTGTAAAGTTTAATGTAGACCTTCACTATAGATGAGCACAAGTGGTTATGGCTTTAAGAAGCAACAAATCAGCAAGAAAGTTTGTGTTCTTGTCATACACTTTTTGTTTAGAAATTGGAGAAATGTGATATATTCCTGGTCTTGATCTTGGCCTCTTGAAAAGAAAAGAATGGCAAGTTTGAAGAGAAATGATAGGACTTGACTTTATATATTTGGGTCTTTCTATTCAAATATTGAAAACAAAGCTTCTCATTATTACATTATATCACATTCGTAAATTAGGTTCATTTTAGGCCAATTGCAACGGTTTCTAAAACCTCAATGTTACCCACTTGATACATTGGGTGTAAACATGACTTGAATCAATCGTGAGTTAACAAGTCGAAATTGCTACCGATGACAACCACTAGTCAACTACGTTCTCCGCTTTACATAACTAAGTCCTTTTTATTTCAGAACCTATATGCTCCGCTCGCATAACAAAATGTTATATCAGCAAAACATTATGAAAAGAATCTTAATTCCCTTTGTTGTCTTTGTTTAGCAAACCATTAACAAACTGAATATGGCAACCTTCAGGAACAACAGTTTGGATCACTTAGAGCGCTAAGTGCAGTGGTTTACCCGCACGTTACTTGGTAGTGCATACAATTTGCAAAATATATTTATGTGTGACCATGATGTTTCCCACATCCCCTCAAAACCCAGCCGCAAGCTGAATGTTTGTCACAACTGTTTGCTTATTTGATAAGGCCCTAACTCCATAATTGCAAATATGGACTTGTAATCACTCGGTTCATTCAATTTTCTAGTCATTGATTTTAGGATATAAATGTTGCTTCTACTGTTTAGACAAGTCTGTATGTATGCCCAAATAGCATTTACAACTATTTACTAGAAACAGAGAAAGTTTAGACTGAAAATTGTAGGACTTTACCCTAATAAAAGGGAGTCCTTCCAGAAATTCTCGATGGCTAAGGCAGAACCAAAGCCAAGGAGGGGGTTTGGAAATAGTTTTCAACCAGCAATTGACGCGCCTCGGTTATTACCTCATTAGCTGCGTCATTGCCCCAAGCGCAAAGATACTTTCAACCTTACCCCCAACCCCTTCTTTTATACACCCCACCTACTCCTCACTTTGCATCTTCTGGTCGATGTGGGATCAGTTGCAAATACCAAGTTTCAAACAATTACCATCCTCTCTACCCTTTTCTACCCTCCACCGATGTGGGATGTAAAACTTATTTCTTAGTGACCATATACACTTGATTGGTTTGAATGATTTCACCATATGGATTCTAATAATGTGGTTGTATATTTATGTGATGCAAGTTACAAGTCATGGAAGTTTTACATAAGAACTAACAAGTTATTAGGAAAAACATCGAAAAACAATAACAATCAATGGCCTCATTAGAAATGTGTTAACACGATCAATCCGAATCAGTTCATGTAACACCTTTACATTTTACAATTATACAATCAATGCGGCTAAGCAAACCAGAACCATATTTTTTTTGGAAATGTTTTACTATATCAAGAAGAGTTCAAATAAAAAATTTCTTATTATTGTTTCGCCTAAAAATACTTTTTGTTACACGTGATCGAAATTTCTAGATCCGTCACTAAACACACATATTATTCCATCATTTCTCCATAAACAAATAGACACCAATAACAGAAAAAACTGCAAATTTGTAGGATGGTCTATCTTTCCCTCCTTCACTATCATCCTCCACATTCATCATCATCTTTAACGAAATTACGAAATCTGTAAACCAAGCCAAACCAAATTTTTTCATCATTTCTTCATTGTTTCTGGAAGACGAGAAATTTTTTATATGTCAACAGGGGTGGATGAAACGGCCGAGTTATCATGTCATGATAATGACATGATGAACCCAGCCTTGACAATGACCACACAGGTCTCGGCCATTTTGGTTCTTTCTCATGTATTTCAGATTTTTCTCAAACCGTTGGGCCAGCCTGCTCCCCTTGCTCAGATCCTCGTAAGTATGTCACATTCTCTTTGATCTTACATTATTTGTTCGTTCTTTGCATGTAATTTTGTTGATGTTCAAATGATCAATATACAAGAGGAGGGATATTATTATGAATCTTTGCTTGCTGTATTAATTTACGAATGGTGTAAATTGTTTGTAAGGAACACTTTTGTAGAATTTTGATACATGGTTCGAGGGATGTTTGGGATTGCTTATCAGAAGTGTTTATCTGCTTATTAGTTTTTGATACAGCAGATAATCCCTTCTGAGGGCGTTTGGGATTTCTTATCCAAACTACTTATCTGATTATGAGTTTGATATAATCAGTTTAGGAGTCGTTTATTCCAAACTATGTATCTGATCATGAGCAATCTTGAACACACCCTAAAATTGAGGTTACTGTAGAAAGAATATCAGCTTGTTAGTTGTTCATAATAGTTGCATTGCTTCTCAATTACACAGTTTTAGCTCATTATTCTATTCTTATTTCTTATCACAGGCAGGATTAGTACTAGGTCCATCAGGTTTATCAAGAGCACCATCAATACACGTCTTCTTCTTTCAAAATTTTGCTATCGATTTCTATGAAAGTATGGCATTATACTGTAGAATAAGCATCATGTTTCTCATAGGCCTGGAAATGGACAAACCTTATTTTAAGAGAAACTTTCGTGCAGCAAGCATTATCGCATGTTCTGGTTGTTTAATGTGCACCCTATTCGCCGCAGCCATTTCTTACTTTGTCTATGAAGAAACAGGATCACGTGGGTCACATTTTACAGTAGCTTTAGTCATCACAGTCATTTTAGCCAACACCGCCTCCCCCATTGTGTTCCGTTTGGCAGCTGATTTAAAATTTGCAACTTCTGATATTGGACGACTCGCGATATCATCGTCTTTGATTGGTGACATGTATTCTGTGTTTATTTTGGTTATAATATCTGGTGAAAAACATAAACGAACGGTTGTTGGTTGGTTAGTTATGGCTTTTTGTGCGCTATTACTTCTTGTGGGAATCATTTTTTGTACTAAACATTTAGTTAATTGGCTTAATAAACGAAACAGGGGCGAAAAGAATCTTCAAGCAGTTGAAGTGATGCTACTTTGCTCAGTTATTCTTGTTACTGCTATGATACTAGAAACTATGGGATTTAGTAGTATTATAGCGTGTTTCTTAATGGGGTACATGTTCCCAAGGCGGAAATCAGCTCGAACGTTGTTAGCTGTTCTTACATATACGGTTCATAATTTTATTTTCCCGATTTACTTTGGTTACACGGGTTCAAAGCAGATACGAGTTATCTAAACGAGCTGAAAAGAATAGGTATCGTTTCTATGGTGATTGTGTTGAGCATTGGTGGTAAGATTTTCGGGACTCTTGCTGCTTGTCGATATTTAAAGATACCGTTAAACGAGGGTGTTCTTCTTGCTTTTTTGATGAACATGAAGGGGCATGTTGATATTTTGACTTTGACAACAGCTATGGAGAATAAAGTAAGTGGTTCCTTAACCTCATGTACTATTTCAGTTCTGTCAAAAAAAAAAAAAAATCTAACCCTTTGGAGATACTAAACTGGCAATGTGTATTCTTTATTTGTAATTCAAGTAAACTTTTATTGTCAAAAAAGTCATAGTCGCGACTAAAAGATGATTTTCATGACAAAAAGTGCTTTTTTCGCGACAAAAAAGGTACTTCTTAACACATCTCGGGATATAGATGGTCAGTTTGGTATAGTGTCATCTCAAGATCGAGAGTTAGTACGGTCATTTTCCTTTGTATTTTATGAATAGGTCAAAGAAATTGTTGATGCAGGTGTTGAACAGCTCAATATTCTACAACTTAATGGTTTCAGCTGTAGTGATTAGTTCAGTAATCTCAGCTGCACTAATCGGGTTCCTAGCAAGAAGAGAAAGTGATACCATCGGTATTAGACACATACCAATGGAATTTCACAGTCCTGAAAAAGAACTAAAACTGGTCGCGTGTGTGCACAGTCGCCACCCTGTCAATTGTATGGTAAGACTCATTCTATCACTAAGAGGATCCGATGATGTTCCTATTTCCCATACTTAATGCATCTAATCGAACTTCCCGGAAACCAAAAAGAATAAAGCATTTTATGAGCAAGAACAAGATGAATCTAGTGATGATGAAGATTGTGGTAGTAATGATGTGGTGGAGATAAATGAAGCAATTGATATGTCCACTGAAGAGACGAAAATGATGATTCATCAAGTTCAAACAGTAGCACCTTTTAAGACAATGTATCAAGATGTTTGTGATTTTATGATGATGTCCCGCATCATTTATTGTTCTTCCTTTTCATAAACATCATCGAATAGATGGGAAAATTGAGAATGATAAAGGCGGTATAAGAACTACTAATCAGAAAGTATTGAGAAACGCTCAATGTTCGGTAGCTATACTTGTAAACCGTGGACATACTACTACGGGTACACAAGCTGCGGGTTCAAGCTTTGCAGCAAATAGCAACTTTGTTTTTTGGTGGGCCAGATGACCGTGAAGCATTGGGATTTTGTAAACGTCTGAGTACACACCATCATTCAAGTCTTACTATAATAAGGTTTCTTCCGACCTCCGCTAGAGATCCTAATGTGGGAATTAATGTTTCCCAAAAGGAGGATGATGTTCTAGTGGCCATAGACCATGAAACAGAGATTGAGGAAGCTGATAGTTCCGCCTTGGCGAATTTCTATCACCGGTATGATGAAATAATTTACTCACTTAATTGTTTTAAGCCTATGTCAAAATCTCCGACGTAAAAGATAGAGGTGGCAAAATGGGTGGGTTATGCGGTTATGTAGAAAGTACACTGGGGCCATGAAGGCTGCTATAGTACTCAAACATATCTTAAACCGTTTGAAGATCTTATATCGAGTTCAAAGTTATAACTATGATTCGTTGACCAAACCATTTTCCTGAACTTCATGGATAAGCCTTGTTGAAAACATTAGACAACGAACATTACTTCAATGAGTAGAGGTGGCAACTTCAAGCCGTTTATGTGAAACAGGATGATTTGGACTTATTTTCATGCACACGTCAAAAGGTTAAACTTAAAACCTTAACTAGAAGAGAGACAATTTGAGCGGGTTAGAAAGTATCCTATGACATACAAGTTAAGAAGTCAAAATAGCAGGTCCACCTAACCCATTTTGACCCATCTTACCAGTTTTGACCCAAACCCCTTCTGACCCATTACCTAACCCACCTGTTTTACCACGAGTAACAAATACACATTATATTGATATGTTTCTCTTGCATTATATGATAATCTTAACTACAAAGAAATACAACTGATGGCATACAAAATCGATGAGAACTTCTTTAACTGTATGTATTTTCAGGTACGTGACATCAGGGAAAGCAAGATTTCTGGAGAAGTATGTGGACAACGGGGCACAAACAGGTATGATATTGAGAGAGATGGCAGAAACCTACGCATTGTTAATAGTAGGAAAAGGTGGCAGAGGAGACTCCCTTCTAACTACTGGAATCAGTGACTGGGAAGAGTGTCCCGAACTTGGTGTAGTAGGTGATTTCTTGGCTTCTAGTGAATTTGATAGCTGTGGTTCAGTTTTAGTTGTTCAACAACGTAGATGAGTTTGTTAATGATAGATAGACGTATAATTAGTTTTGAACCTTTCTTGAATGGTGTAGTTGTTTGTACGTTTGTACATTTGTATGTAGATGTAGAAATGACAGGTCAAAATCGTATTGTTGTTTAACATTAGTTGTAGACAAACCTCTATGTCCCTTGATTGATATGGTTATCACACCATCGACGCTAGTGACGGGGTCTAAGTTTTCTAATCTGAGTCAACACTGCTGTCATAAACAAAAGAAAATGGGTATGCTCACAAGTATTATAAAGGCAGTAAATTTACGTTGCACTATGGATATTAAGGAACTCCTTATGGGCTATTACTCGTCACATCATTCAGTTTGAGGATTCTTTCTTTTTTGTCTTGCGGTCATGTCATGGTTTGGCTATAGCACGGTTACTGAAATGTTTAAGTCTTCTTACTGAAATTTCTTGTGGGGTTTTTGGATGACCATATTCAAAGTTACTGTTATGATGTCTAAGAATCACAATCAAATGCTAACTAGTTGCAACAAAGCCAACAAAGTGACAAAAAAAGTTTTTGTTTCAATTTGTTCCCTTCATGCCCAAACACACTTGGTCATCTTTCGTGCGACTTAGTTTCATAATCTAATGGTATTAACTTACTTGGTCACCAAGTTTAGTTAGCCAACATAAATGAACTCTCTGTGAACCTTATTATTCATTTAAAGACATATGCAACTTCCTAAACTTATGCAGTTCTATTTTGGAATCTCTTATATTTAACCACATCTGTTGGGGATATTTAGTTCTATCCGCAAAGAAATACATTTTACAACAGTAATGAGCTATCCGAATCTTCATAGTGATGCTGGTCATAAACAAGGATAATCATAGTAATTGATATAATCAACATATTAGTTTTCATTGACTACTAATAATCTCAACCTTTTCCCTTGTACTTTCTAGATCCAAAAGGCTCTATCTTCTATAAGTAACTCATCTATTGTCACGCAATCTAACTAACTCGATATGGCCATTACATGGATAGCTCAAAATTTGTTTTCTCGTAATATACATATCCATAATTGGTGTGTTGATAACAGCTGCAAAGGGCACAGCGAGTCGAATCATTAGGCCTATATTCATATTTGGTGATTCATCAGTAGATGTTGGAACAAACAACCACCTCATAAACTGTACTGCAAGAGCAAGAGTCGATCACCCATACTATGGAATAGATTATCCAGGGGCGAGCAACAGGAAGGTTCAGCAATGGCCTCAACCCTGCCGACACTATCGGTAAGAAGCTATCTAGAGGTGGCAATTCGAGTCTGTGTGAGTTAGAAATTTATCTCTGGCGGGTTAAATGGGACGAATGTCTCTTTAAGTGTATGATTAATGCATAAAATCATTTTATTTAAAGGATGAACGCGATATATGATATATTTTGTATCTATACTTGAATGTGCAGTCCAACTATTGGCTGGATACGATATTAGTCCACGGCCCTTTCTTGCACTTGTTGAGGATAGTCTGAACTTTACAAAAGATATACTTCATGGGGTTAACTTTGCTTCTGGAGGTGCTGGTGTTGGTAAAGAAATAGGAAAACAGTTATTTGTGAGTCCATATTCCAGCTCGGACTGAGGGTTTTCTTGATAAGCGGCATTTTGACCCATTAAAGTATTAATGGGTCGATTGCATTATGTATAGTCACTAACGGGTCAAACGGATGAAAACTATCTTAAAGAAAATAAGTTAAATGGGTAAAAAGTCGCCCAAGACGTATTTATAATGCTTAATACTACCTTTTAAATCATTTTAGTCGAAATAGTCTGATCATCATTTGGAAATATCATTTCTCTGATCATATTTAACACACTAGTAATCTCTAAAAGCAAAAAACTTTGTAGAAAAAGTATTTCAAGTTAACCCAACCCTTAACAAAAAGTGCGATGTTTAACAAAATACTTACAGGTGCAAGTGGTATCCTTCGATGAGCAAATCCAACAATTCGCAACGGTTCAAGGAAACATAACAGCATTATTAGGCAAGTCTAAAGCTGATCTTTTGCTTCAAGAATCCACATACATCATCAGCATCGGAAGCAATGACGTCATGACTTACATATTTAATAAGTCTACAACTCCCGAGCTTTTCATCGCCAGCCTTACAGACGCCCTTGCCGTACATTTAAAGGTTCACCTTTACTTTTTAAATAGTTCAATTTTAAAACAAATTAGATTATTAGCCTGATAATTTGTTATCAAATTACAACTCTTATTATCTATAAAATATATTTGAAGGCAAAAAAGTATTTCAGGTCAAGCCAACCGTCCCGGTCCATCTTGACCCACATACAAAACAATTGCCTTGGGTTATAATGATTGTCTGTTTATCAATTGGCAGAACTTATATGATCTTGGGGCAAGAAAGTTTGGAATACTAAGTATTCCACCACTTGGTTGTTGTCCATTTGCGCGTTTAGCTTCAGGCGGTGGTTGTGATGACGATACAAACAAGTTGGCTAGCGCTTTCTACACTTCGTTTGAATTCCATTTGCAAAACTTAAGCTCCACACTTGAAGGATTCAAGTACTCACTTGGGAATTCATACAATATGACTATGAATATCATTAACAACCCAAGGGGTAATCAAAAGTTTCCTTTCTCCTGCAACACTTACTTTATGGGAGGCACTTTCCCGCCCTTTTACTTATGAAAGGTTTGATTCGGGTTATGCCTCTAAGTAACGGGTAAAAAAAAAACAGTCAAATGGGTTGAACTAGTAGAAAATCATTCAAATTTCAAAGTCTGTGTCTAATATAGAGGTAACAATTTTAGACCCATTAGTTATTTATGAGTCAAGTTGGTTAATATCGAGGAGGTGTTATATTTTAAATGGGTCTAAATGAGTGGTATTTGATATAACCTCCAATTGTATACAATTAACCAACGGGTCAGGTCGGTTTAACGGGTCAAAAATTGAACATTTGACGGGTCAACCCGACTTGAGACCCATTTGACCCAAACTCCTTTAGACCGTAGTCCTAGATGACCCATCTGGACCCGTGACCCGACACAACCCAACCCACACATTTTGCCACTTTAGTTAAATACATGAAACATCCTAGATCATTTTATTCGAAAAATTAGATTGCCAAAATAATATGATTTGTGTAATCAGAAATGACCAATTGGTTTATAATGGTAAAACAACTAAATTTTTTAACCTTTAAGCTTTCACAGCTGACTTTTTTCGCCGGTTTACAATCTTCACTTTTTTGGGTAATGTTTTACTATAAGTGAGTGAAAAAAGTTTAGGGATTACAACATGACAAGGAACATAGTTGATGGATTTTACCAATTAAACGATATAAGTTGGTTGGTTGGTTGGTTGGTTAAATCAAACATTGAAAAAAGTCATGGTTACAAAATACTGCGACATAAAGTTTTGGGGCTAAGCCGCCAAAACAAGGAACTTTTAGTGGTTTTGTCATCACGAACCCTTGAAGTAATAGATAATAAGTGTTTCAGGTCAACCCAATCATACTTTAAATGGTTCAGTACCAAAATATTAACTATTTTGACATGTTACCCAACCTGCCCATTTGCCACCTCCAGCTTGCATCATGATCAGCCTAGTGTTTATGTTTTACATTAGATTGACATGTTTTCAGGGTTCAAAAATGTGACATCAGCATGTTGTGGCACTGTGGGACCATTAGGATTAAGCGACTGCAATGAAGGAGAGGACCTCTGTCCAAATCGGGATGATTACTTGTTTTGGGATGGATTTCATCCGTCTCAAAAAGCCTCCATACTCGCAGCTCAAGTATTGGTTTTAGCCAAGATCAAAATTTCGTGACTCCGTAAATTTTAACAGATTGAGATACGCTTAAAAGTTTCACCAAGTCATGTGCACATTTTGTACTCAAATTATAATTCCTGAATAAACTCAACCAGATCTTGGATGTAACCATTCTCATTTCGTTTATCCATAAATGGAATAAACAATAAAATGAAAGTTATGGGGTTTACTTACTGCACAAACTCAATTGGTTTTTTTTTTTTTTTTTTTGTGTGTGTGTGTGGAAAGGATTAATCAATACTGATAAACCTTTCCACCAAGACATGAATGAAGCTGCCCAACCTGTAACTACATTTCCAGCAACAATATAGCTTTGTAAATTTACCAAGTATGCGGGTTCCTTCCTCACAAACTTATAAAAGAACAAAACCACACAGGCTGGCACCATTAGTTCATTACTAATTGCATCTTCCAAACAATCTGACCATTATCCATAGTCCAACCTGTATTGGCCATTTTGTGATCACATAGTTTGTTACTTTCAACTCTGCAAGTCAAATTATGTTGCATGACACTCATCAATCAGATGAGAGTTGTACTATGTTGATCACATATAAGGAACACTGAGACCCACTGAATACTCAGCTTCCTTACACCCCTAAGAAAAGGAAAAACTAGCAACACAGTAACTACATTGCCTTTAACTATGTCAAGAAACCAGTTAACAAAGAAGACGCAGTCCCATCCAGAACTCACTACTCTAGTTAATAGGTAAAATGCATAGAAAGGCTTCATTACCAGTTCTAGACCTGTGTCCTTAACCAAATGGCTAAACACCTTTAATGTCTTACGACACTTATTCCAATCAAAGTAAGCATATTCAATTCTTGAGGTATGTAGTCCCATCTTCCATGACTCACTATCCTCAACCAATTGATATACCAATATTCAAAATTCTAACACAATCCATAGTTGGCCCTCTCATTTTACCTATTCCTTTAATGCTTCTTAATATCAGTCACTGCCACAAATTTCACATTCCATTTGGCAGCTACACTTTGAACATCAACTAAACTCTTTACTCTGCTAACAATACTCCATATATTGTTGCTGTTTTGCATTTTACTCATCTTCTGAATGAGTAAGTACATTCGAAGAAACAATGGCAATGAGAATCCAATTCTTTCTTGCAGAATGCACATTCCATTGTCTTATTTGGGTGCCATTTAGCAATTTTGTCCTGTGTTGTTAGCCTTCATCTAACTGCCATCCACAGAACAAAGCTAGCCTTGGGATACACTGAGAAAACCAAACAATTTTCCTCCATATTACTTCTGGAAGATCAATTCTAATGTCTTTCCAAACATTATTAACAATAAATTCCACTTCCATCCCTTTTTTAGTTGCCCATACTATTGTCTCTTAGAGTAGGAGAGGATTGCGTACTTTTCCATCCATTCATCAGAGATTCCTGATTTGATAGTTTTGGCTGAAAGAGATTGCATTCATCCTTCATTTGCTCCACAATATCATTATTCTCCAAGAAATTCTAAAAATGTTTTACAAACTCATCAGCAACTTGATTCCCTTCATATCTTACACCATCCTCATCACAAATAGATTCTACTATATTCCTATTTATCATCCCCTTTATTGACTTATGGAAATAACCAGAGTTTCTGTCCCCATCTTTAAGCCAATCCACCTTTGTTCTTTGACAAAATACTTTTGGTGAGCAAAATACTTTTGCCTAAGAAGTACATACGGATACCCGGAAAAAGAAAGACAGTATGCTGGTTTTGAAAGCGAAAGTATTTCATATCAAGCTTTTTTTTTTTTTTTTTTTTTTTTTTTTTAATCCAACTCTATTAAAAGTCTCTTCTTCAGCCTGCTTTCAATGACATTTCACTGAGAAAGTCGATTACAAATGAGAACAATAATTATTTTTTTGCTAGATTATTTGGAGATCTGCACAAATAAAATTACCAGATACACTTGTTCCTATGTTTAAAACTAACGAAGCAGTGTGTATCCATTGAAAGTGCCTCCACCTAAAGCAAAAGACATGGCACACTGGCATCTATTTTAGGGGTTCTAGTGTCCTTTACTGTTTGAAAATTAAGAAATATTTCAATCCAAAAAATATACATAGCAAACGTAGCTACACAATGAAGTGTTCTTCAGGTAATGACTTGATAAAGAAACTTATAGGAAGCATGGACCTAGCTCGATTTAAACGTCTCATATTGTCTAAAACCAAGTCTGAACTTAGACATACCCGATCAACATCACAAACAAATGAGAAATTAGAATCTTCATAGTTAATCTGGCCATAAACAAGGACGTTCATAGTAATTGCCAAGTAAAATCTTAACCTTTTCCCCTTGTACTTTCTAGATCCAAAAGGCTTCAATATCTACAAGTAACTTCTCTATTATCTTGCAAACTTACCAAATCGATATGGCCATGACATTGATAACTCAAAAACCCGTGTTGATTGTGATATACATAGCCATTATTGGTGTGTTAACAATCACCAAAAGGGGTTCTGAGTCAAACAACAGGGCCTGTATTCATATTTGGTGATTCAACAGTGGATGTTGGCACAAACAACCACATCAAAACCTGCAGTGCAAGGGCCGATCACCCATACTATGGGATAGATTATCCAGGGGCGCAACAGGCAGGTTTAGCAATGGTCTCAACACCGCAGACGGTATAGGTATGTTAGCAGTCTGTTTATTTTTTAAATCTTAATCGATGTAGGGATGTTCAAGATAGTTATTTGCTTGCACGTGCAGTCCAACTCTTGGGTGGCTATGATCTCAGTCCATTGCCATTTCTTGCACTGGTTGATGACAGTTCGAACTTTACGGGAGATATACTTAACGGAGTTAACTTTGCATCAGGAGGTGCTGGCCTTTATAAAGAAACTGGGAAAACTCTCTATGTAAGTTGAGCGAGTCAAAACTCAAAAGTTGCCCAGAAAAGTACAGTTGCCCAAGGCGTACATTAACTGCATAAAACCTCATACATCACTTTATAAAAACTTAATTTGTTGTTATTCTGAGTCTTATTTAAAATCAGTAACATATGTATAGAATTATAGATGTTAAAACAATTAACATACAGGGGCAAGTAATATCCATGGAAGAGCAGATACAACAATTTGCAACTGTTCAAGGAAACATAACAGCATCATTAGGTGGGTCTGAAGCTGGTCTTCTGCTTGAGGGTTCCATGTATATCACCAGTGTCGGAAGCAATGACATCATGGAATACATATTCAGTCCTTCCGTGCCACCTGAGGTTCTCATCGCCAACCTTACAGCCACCTATGCCATCCATCTAAAGGTTTGCCTACTTACCTCTAAATTGTCATGTTAAAAATTATAAAATTCTAATAAACTATTTTCGATATCATATTTACTACCTTAATGCTTTTAAAAACTGAGAAAAGTGATACATTGTAGTGTTGGCATTTGAATTGACAGAACTTATATAACCTGGGAGCAAGAAAGTTTGGAATATTAGGTATTCCAGCAATAGGTTGTTGTCCAATGGCCCGTTCATACTCTCCGACTGGTGGTTGTGGTGAGGATGCAAACAACTTGGCTGTAGCATCCTATGCCTCATTTGAATGCCTTTTCAAAAATATGAGCTCCACACTGGAAGGATTCAAGTACTCATTTGGGAACATATACAATATGACTATGAATATCATTAGCAAACATATTGGTAACTAAAAGTTTTCTTTTTTTACTACAAAAAGGGGGGAAAGTTTGGCCCGATTATCTATTTAAATGATATGGGTTATGTTTTATCTCTAACGGGTTAAAAAGGGTTGGCTAAAATGAAATCGGTTAAATGTGTCAACTGAAAAGCGAATAAGAATTATATACATGAAACCCCTAAATCATTTTATTCAAAATATTAGATTGTCAAAAAATATGATTTTATAGATGGATTTGACACGCTAAGTATTTGTAAAAGTA
>CM040245.1:134091920-134122144 GCA_022545495.1 Chrysanthemum lavandulifolium
GGTTAAGTACCCATATGGCTTTGTAATTTGAGAATGGCATAGTTTGTAATTATTAAAGATTTTTTCGAATAGATATTTCTAGAGAAATAAAAATAGAGTAAATTACATAAATGGTCCTTATGGTTTGTCAAAGTTTAACACAGTCCTCAAATTTAAAAATTGCATGAATGGTCCCTCTCGAGGCAAAAGAAAAACATGAATGGTCCTTTTGTTAACGAGTGTTAAGTTATTCCGTTATAATTTACAAATTAGCCCCTGTTGGCTAACGGTTGTTCATCGTTTATCCTTTATTATGAACTAGTTTATAATTTAAAGTTTTTGACTTTAGCTTTATTTTTTATCCGTTTTCTGCTTTTTATACTTTTACATCCGTTTTATACGTTTTTATCCGTTTTTATACTTTTTCCCATTTTCGTCCGTTTTTATATATTGTTCTTACGTTTTCATCCGCTTTTATACGATTTCATCCGTTTTTATACGTTTTCTTACGTGTTTACCCGTTTTATATGTTTTCGTTCATTTTCTTACATTTTTGTCCGTTTTTATACGTTTTCGTCCGTTTTTATACGTTTTTTTTTTTTTACTTTTTCATAGGTTTTTATCCGTTTTCATACGTTTTTATACGTTTTCATCCGTTTTTATATGTTTTTGTCAGTTTTTTTACTTTTTGATATGCTTTCACCCGCTTTTATAACTTTTCATCCATTTTTTACGGTTTTTTCCATCTTAATCCATTTTTATATGTTTTTGTCATTTTTTTTATGTTTTGACATGTTTTCATCCGTTTTTATATGTTTTTTTAGGCTTTCATACATTTTTATCCGTTTTATATATTTTCTTCTGTTTTTCTTACTTTTTTCTGTTTTAATACGTGTGCGTCCCTTTTTATACGCTTTTTTTACGTTTTCATAGATTTTTATCTATATTCATATGTTTTTGACCATTTTCATTCGTTTCTATACGTTTTATACATTTTTATCCATTTTCATTCATTTTTATTTGTTTTCGTCCATTTTCTTTATGTATAAAAGGATGAAAACGTATAAAAATGGATCAAAATGTAAAACAATTGACGGAAACGTATAAAAACGGATGAAAATGAATAAAAACCTAAGAAAACGTATAAAACAGATGAAAACATATAGAACGAATGAAAGCGGTAAAAACATATGAAAACAAATAAAACCTAAGAAACGTAAAAAGGCGTATAATAACGGACAAAACATATTAAAAGAAGAAAATAATGTAATAAAAATAGACGAAAACATTTAAAGCGGATAAACATGTAAGAAACGTATAAAGCGGATGAAAACTTATAAAACGGATAAAACATATCAAACATAAAAGACACGGCGAAAACATATAAAAATTGATGAAAATGGATAAAACGTGAAAATATATAAAAGCGGATGATAACGATAAAAACATAAGAAAATATGTAAAACGGACGACGAATAAAAACGTAAAAACGTTTAAAAGCGGATGAAAGCGTATAAAAAGTATGAAACGGATAAAAAGTATAAAAGCGGATGAAAATTGACAAAACGTAAGAAAAATGTATAAAACGGATGAAATCGTATGAAAGCCAATGAAACGTAAGAAAAATATATAAAATGGACGAAAACGGATAAAAAGTATAAAGCGGACGAAACGATAAAAAGCGAATAAACGGATAAAAAACGAAGCTATAGTGAAAACTTTAAATTATAAAACGGTAATTCTGATAAAGGATCGACGATGCAACAACCGTTAACCAACAAGCTTTAAAGTGTAAATTATAACGGAATAAACTTAATATCGGCTTAACAAAAGAACCATTCATGTTATTCTTTTGCCGAGAAGGACCACTCATCTGATTTTTAAGTTTGAGGACGGTGAGATGGGTAAACTTTTAACAAACCACGTAATTTACTCAAAAAATAAAAAATCCATCCAATATGAACACGCAACATGTTCATTTATATACTCCGTATTTTATTTTATTTTATCCTGGTATGATATTTTGTATTAATTTCACGTGACGCACAGGAATTGAAGTCACTCACTAAAATAAAACGGAAAAACCTATACCCCCCACCACCGTCAAAAGTCAACGGTCAACCGTAACATCAACAAACACTCATGTCAAGCTTCATCAACCTCTCATCTACTACTAGCCTTATCGGAAAGCCACGTCATCATCACGTCACTCATCTCAAGGTAGTACCACTATTATTTCCGCATTAACCCAATAAGGGAGTGTTTGGGATTGCTTATTTTTCTGCTTATTTGTGGTCTTATGAGCTTATTTTATTTAAGCTTTAAGTTTATTTCAGCAAAGATAAGCACTTTAATATATGCAGCTTACTAGAATAAGCTTATTTGACTCGGCTTATATTTCATAACCCCGTTTTTTCTGGCTTATTTTCCATATTTAAGTTATAATAAGCTAATAGGTCAAAAGGAAATAAGAGCTTGTGAAATATAAGCCAAGTCAAATAAGCTTTAACAAACTAGCTTTTACCTAAAAATAGGCAGAAGCAGTTTTGTGTTGCAGTTTCGATAACACAAAACTACTGCTTAATAATAAGCAAAAAAGCAGAAACAAATTAAGCAATCCGAAACAGCGCATAACTCTTTTATAATAGCTATTTCTATTTAAGTTAACTATGATTAATACTATGTGATATAGGGTTTAAAGAATGAAAGGTGTTATTGGGGTGATGGGAGAGTGATGGTGTTAAAAGTGAAATGTTTGAATGAGCCAAATACTGATAGAGATGTTGTTGAATCTGGTTCGGTTCGGTTCCGGCTCGAGTGGCGGTTCGTTATACAGTTTGTGTGCAGGGATTGGAGGGTTGGGGTTTCTTGAGACAAGTTATTTGACTTATTCCAAGCTTACGGGTTCAGAGCGTTTTGTCCTGTTGGTGGTGGTTCTTGTGGTGATGTGCTTAATAGTAGCTATGCTGTTGCTTATGGTATGTTTTTTTCGTGTCTTTACAGATATTGTTTTTGTAGTTGATTATTATGATATATTTGATATGAACTCACTTTTGAAGTTTACAAATTAATAAACTTTAAAACAAGTAATTCCATTCGAGAACAATTGGACTGAGATTAACAGACAGACTATAAGATATCGTCATTAGAAAAAGGGTATATGACTAGTGGTTTGTCGGTTTTGTTGGAATACCCTATGGAGGGAGTTATTGGTAGTGAAAAGTGAGGTATAATAAATGCTGCAATTGGCGTAAAATGGGATGGAACTTTTAGACAAACATACTGATGTGACTCTATGTTAGGTAATCGCTGCTATTGTTCGCATTTAGCTGAGTAGAAAGTAGGTATTCCATGAGTCAACATGTCACAATTAAAGTATTGTTTGGTAATTTGTTTACATCTTGTGTTTTCCTATTGTAATTACTGAAATACAGGAGACAGTTATGATCTTATACAAAATGAAAGCTTTTGGGTAGATTTCTCTTTGAGGAAATAAAATGATAACTTTAAAAAAAAAATCCAAAAAAAAATAAAAAATACCCTGATTTGCAAACACCACTTATCCAAAACGGGTGAGGTTTTCCCTGTTTAGGTTACCCGGGGAGGACGAGTCTTTGACTCAGATGTACTCGGCTTAACCGGGTAGACCCGTGACCGTTTCCGACCCTTCCTGGCCACCCTCAATTGTGTGTACCTAGTGAGGTTTGAACCCTTGACCTCTTTTGAGGAGGTCAAGTGCCTTATCACTAGGCATTTGGTGGTGGTTTACTTTGGATAAACACCACTTATCCAGTTTTTTCAAAAGGCGCAACGCAAACACAGAAAACAAATTAACTTGCCTAGCATGTTTATAGTCCCAGTAAATCAACTTAGAAAGAAAGTATGTCATACCGATGAAGCATATCTGCAAGTGTAATGCCTCAGAAATCCAATCACTCCTTGAAAATTTTTGTGTGTTACGTACGAGGAATTAAAAATAATATAGGTGGGACAAAATTACAGGAAAGTATTTTATGTTTGACTCTAAAAAGTAGCCTCCTGTTTCTGTCTTATGAATATTCCAATCACTCCTTGAGAATTTGTGTGTTACGTATTACATTGGAACACGAGGAATAAAAATAATATAGGTGGGACAAAATTACAGGAAAGTATTTTACAGCCTCCTGTTTCTGTCTTATGAATATTCATACTCCTTAGAATTTGAATGCTGTTGGGATATGTTACTGTGAATCATTCTACCACTGATGGTTACATATTCTCTGAAAGCTCTAGATTTTGATAAGACAAAAAGTATCTGTATCACGCCAAAAGTTCTTTCTTTGGTGTCAGTAACATAATCAGTTGAATGTTGGTGGCTCATTTTAATTATGTTCATCACAAATTTTAGATCAAGAAACTGAGTACAAGTAATCAGCTCCAATTTTTTGAGGAGAACCTTGTAAAATTATTATAAATTTGCAGGTATACCTCTGCCCTTGATTGGAATGGTTGCCTATGGGGCTGCTGCATTTCTTGCACTAAAGTTGGCCGCTAAGGATTTGCCTTTTGGTATTGATGAAAATACTGGTGGATTAATATTACTTGGGACAACTACCTCAATGGCAACTGCAAGCGCATACTTTTTGTACATTTTAAACACGCAATTTCCAGGATCTTCATGTTCTTACTGTTTAGTCTCAGTTCTGCTGTCATTCTCCTTGTTCTTCACAACTTCTAAGGTACATTGTCACCTCGAATGAGATTACACTTTTACAGACGCAGTTTATCCAACTCGCCAGTGTCTGGCTAATATAAAATAAAGAGGAGGATAAAGAATAAATAATATTTTACTTGGTTATTGTTCTGTTAAAGTTGTATGAAAAACTTAATTGTCCGGGTTACTAGCAACATGTTCATATTGTGAAGCTGTGGTGAGTGGTGACATTATCGTTTGATTATTTATGCAGATTTTGGGGTGGCAAAAGATCCGAGATGAAGTAGGCTTGCAGTTATGCATAGCTGGTCTTGTTTTTGCTGCTTTAAGCAACTCACATAGTGCAACCCTTCCTCCCCCTGCACGGTAACTTCATTACAAACATAAATAATTATAGGAGAAATTACAAATATCCTTTATTTATAGTTGATGACCCAAGTTGGTTGCTAATTATAACCATAAATTATGTAAATTAATGATTTCTTTCTGCAAAATAACCCGCTGTATGGGTGATAACCGTAGCCCTTTCATGGTTAGCAATAGCCTATTCATATGTAAGTTATACTTGTAAAATAATCTCTATGTGACCTTTTTTTCTGTCTTCAGCTTTGGGGAGAAATTTATGCCATATGCTCCAACTGAGATTAAGGCATCATCCAGTCCTTTAGCTCTTAAACTTGCAGAGCATTTGCGTTCGGTGGGAGCTAAAATGTATGGAGCTTTCTGGTGTTCACACTGTCAAGAGCAGAAACAGGTACTCCTCGGCTAATCCCGCACTGTCAAGAGCTTTCTGGTGTTCCACTTGTTAACACACACTTGCAGATGTTAGACATCTATTGAACCGAGAATCACAAAGTTCTGTTTTTTTGTTGCAGATGTTGACATTAAATTGAGCTTATTTTGATTGTAAATTATGGCCTTCCTTTGTACCTATAGTCATGTGCTAGTTTCTTTGATACGCTGTATCATTTTGATAACTGAACCGGAATTTTGCTTTGTGGTACTTGTGCAGATGTTTGGACGTGAAGCAGCAAAGCTGTTAAATTATGCGGAATGCTATCCAGATGGATTCAAGCTTGGAACTTCGCTTAGTCAGGAATGTAAGGATGTCAAAATCGAAGGTTTTCCAATGTGGGTGGTCAATGGTCAGGTGAGATGCTAACATAAACTATACTCCTCCACTCACAGTTTCATTATTGGATTTTACTCTACTCATGCATAATTGAAAATATTCTGCTATAAATCAAATGCCTAAATACCCCTCAGTAGTACAAAATCAGGTGGAATTTTCTGTTTTTAATAATTAGTAACGAAGATAATGGACAATTAAGTAACTTTTATTTGAAAATTTCCCAAGAGAATTTGTTTGGTAAAATTCTTAATGATCTTTGTGTAATCTGTAGTTCCAACCTGTTCCTTTATAAATATTATTATCACAACCTTTTGAATTTAGACAACTTTAGACATTCACACTTTCTCCATGCTGACATAAATTCAGTGTTTGACCGAGCATATGGTTGTCAAATGTTAGAGGCATTCATCAATAACGCTGAACTACAAGAACGTTAGGTTGCTTTTGGTTGGTGAGAAATGGGGCATTCTTTCTAGAAAAGATTTCACAAAAAACTGAAAAAGTAGGGAACTCGTTTAGTCGCACATTTTTGACAAGTTTTTCTAATAAAGTAAAAAGTTCAAGTTGCAAAATTTTACTATAATTTTGAAAGACTTATTTACACTTCTCAACAATTTTCACTTTTCATTTTTCTAAAAAATATCATCTAAACACGTCTTCTAAACTTTCAACTTTTTTTTAGAGATAAAACCCCCTTCCTTTTTCTAAGAAAATCAAGATAGAAAATTTAAGGAGATTTTTCTACAACTAAACACGCCCTAAGACTGGAATTAATATTTTCAATATCTGGTATAGTGTTGATTTGGAGTTGAAACTTCTTCAATGTCTTTCCCCTTTGTATAGAAACTGGTTAATTGGGTCATTTTGTTGTTGGTAACCAGTTAAATGCCTAAACTATAACAACAACAAAAAAATGAAAACTGGTAGATGCGTTATACGGGTAAAACCTGCCATAACTCGCCTAACATGTATTCAAATGCTACAGTGTCCTAAAATTTTTTATTCTTTTTTGTAGAATTATATTACTACATGTAATCATAATACATTAGTTACTTAAAATTTAGAGAAAAAGGTGCAGAAAAGTGTTAGCGGTCAGCCAACCCATTTTAACCTTAGATAGAATTACCTGTTTTGACCCAAACCCATTTGACCAGCTACCCAACCCACTCATTCAGCAAACCACTAGGATGACATTTCATAAAGATTCCATAATTTCCATTTCTGAAGCGCTACTTGTTTCTGACTTAGGTACTGAAAGGAATCCAAGATTTCCCAGCGCTTGCTAAAGCATCTGGATTTGATGCTGGTGAATTCAGTGCAGAGTTATCAGAGCTTGCTAGACAATCTGCTGAGGCCAACGTTGAACCATGATGATTCCATTTAAAATGTATGTTGCCTCCTCTTCCATGTGAAAACTCTTTCACACACATGCATATCTCCCAAGGGTTTTGTTGAGTCGATACATTGTTGTTGTACATTCACAAAACCCCGTGTTGGATTATGTGCGAAAATTAGAACAAGAAATCAATGAGAAACATCTAGATCTGTTATTATATGACATGTCCTGGTTGTGGACTTTCTAATAAGTGATTAGGTAACTATTAGTATACGAACTTTGTTAGATAATGTATCTTTAAAGCCGGGTACAATAAGCTTGTGATATTACTTGACAGATTAGATAAGGTTGAAATGTTGTATGATTGTAATATTACTCGACTGTATGTCTTTCGCTTATTACATTTTGTAATGACATGGTTGATGGTTATAATATAATACAGTTTATACCATGGATTGTCTTCCTCTATTACATCTGTAACCACAGCCTTCAGTTTTTTTCACATAATTATACACCTTTGGTGTAGATTTTATCACCCATTTCTCCCATTACCTTGGTTTTTATTAACTTTCTCGTTACACATGTCTCATAATCTTGACCAAGCACCCGTTATTTACTTTCATAACGTCTTCGTTGATTTAACTTATTTACAAAGACTATTTTATTAAGTAAGAACGTGTTCATGACCAGGCCAACTTAAGAAAGAATGTGGGGGACCAACTTAAGAAAGAATGATAAATTTAATTAGACTGAAATATAAATTTTGTGAAATTTATATAAGTCCACTTGAAATTATAGTTTATAAAGTTTCCATGTGAAAGCAAGGTGAAAAAATTTCGGAAAAGTAGTGTTCTTCTTTTGAACCAAAATGCTGAAAAAGTTATGATCGATACAGTTTCAGCTCAAGAAGTTTCTATAATTTTACTAGACCTCGCTTAGTCATAAGGTTAGTAACCTACTACTTTGATGCTTCTTAATTTGTTTATCTTTATGTTCGTGTTCATATTACACATTTCTATATCCAATCTTGTAGCAATTTGTGGTTGGAGGATTCATGATGCATTGTATTAACGAATCTATTACTCCAGTTAGTATAATTAGTGCAGTGCACTAGTACTATTGTTCTAATGGTTTTCGATTATGACAATAATATCTTGCTGTAACTCTCTGTGGACGGTGTTTTGCTTCATCACTTATGGTTCACATAAGTTTTTGTTTGAGTTGACAGTTGAACTCTGTTTGTTGGACTGCCTTATTTACATCTGGATATCGAATGTTAAAGATTGTTCTTTCACTTAGTAGTTTAGTAAATGCTTTCAAATGGAATGTATGGGTGGTGAAATATTGACTTATGGTCCAATGTCTCTTTGATCTTGGATGGCTGGAGCGCATATATGCTTTTCCAATACCCCAATCCTTTATGTTACACCTCCCCAACTCATCCTTTTCGACCACAACCAATGTGGGATCAATCACATAATTATAAACAGTTTACATCCTCTCAGTCCTTTTATGAGCATCAGTAGTGTCTTGTATTTGATCTAATTTTGGAATAGCAGAAACAACGGTGATTTTACTGTCTAAATAGCTTATAGGTGATTTAATTTGTCATTAGACTACAGCAAAACCAAATTTAGACTAAAAATTGTAGGACTTTACCCTAATAAAGGGAGTCCTTCCAGAAATTCTCGATGGCTAAGGCAGAACCAAAGCCAAGGAGGGGTTTGGAAATAGTTTTCAACCAGCAATTGACGCTACCGGTTATTACCTCATTAGCTGCGTCATTGCCCCAAGCGCAAAGATACTTTCAACCATGCCCCAACCCTCATTTTATACACCTTACCTACTCCTCACTTTACATCTTCTGGTCGATGTGGGATCAAACATAAATACCAAGTTTCAAACAATTGACATCCTCTCAACCCTTTTCTACCCTCCACCGATGTGGGATCAGTCACATGTAAAACTTATTTCTTGGTGACCATACATATAAGTTAGAATTTGGACTTTAAATTTTGGACTTATTTCTTGGTGACCATACATATAACTATTTACAAAAAATTCTCTACTCAGATTTAACTAGACATAAGTGCATTAATTATTGCAAATACCAAATTGATAAACAGAACATGTGAATTGTGTTGGTACATTTGACGATAACGTTAATTCTTTCAAGCCTCTCATCTATGTGGGTCTCTTTGTCATTGTTAAAGCTTACGTCAAATATTTAGCAGATAACAAACAATGCCAAAATTTTGACAAAGTGTAGGCGATTGAACAACCATTTAGCTCCGGATTAGTCTCTAAAGATATAATTTGGGTTTAACGGTGGATACTTTCAAATCTCAGTGAAACATTTACCACCAGACAATATACGTCAATTGAACTTTTGGATCATCTCAATGACCCGAACAATGTTTTGATGTGGTGGTTTAAACTGTGTCGTTGATGCACTGAAGGTGTAGAAATGAGTTGGCTTTTTAGTGCATGTAAGATCGAATTTGGACTTGTAAACCCAAGTTCATCAAAGAAGAGAAAGATAAATAAATAAACAATTATAAAATACATATTATCTTGGTTCCGAACTGTATCAAGTAATGATGTGAAATCATCCAACCAGCCCAGAACTTTCCTACAAAATTGCATATATTACTACTAAACAATCAAGTCCATGCCATGAACTCCCCTGTATAACTTAATCAGCCCATGTAACAAGAGACCAAAAACCACAGATGCAGTACAGCGAAGCAACTTCAAATAGCTCTGAAACATCAAAATCCATTTCCCATGACTTTCAAGAAGCATATGTATCCTAAATTACTATGCTTTTTGCTTTTTAGTTTTGTAAAGCCTGTGCCAACAGTGGGAGAAGAAGAGGGACATCTTCCATCGGAAATATCAATCATCTTCCATCGGGACATCTGGAATGTCAAATCTGACTTTGTCTATAGTTTTGTTGATCACAGAAATAGGAGAAGGTGATGGCAGCTAAAGTAAAAGAAACATAATGAAAGATAGTTTATAATGCTAGTAAGACCAACGAATATCTCATATAACTCTAGACCACAATGTGATAATCTTGACCCATTTACTAATCAATGGATGGACTGAGTTATATAGTCTAAACCATTTTAGAACAGACCAAATTTGTGTTAAACCTCACAAGGTGTTAATAAATAAAACCCTCCTAAATTCATTAAATTCGCAATATTAGATTATCACTGAAATTAAAAAAATAATTGAATACATATTTGACAAACAGGCTATCCCCAACCCAACCAGAATTATATTTTGACCCTTTCCCTAACCCACCCTTTTGGTGTTGAGCAATATCACATTGAAAAACACTTGAAGTACTTGAAGTAAAGAAGCGAAAGTAGAAAACTTAAACTGAGCAAAAGGAGATTAATAGACATAAGATCGTCCTCCTTCTCTCCACGGTTATGGCTATTCTGCAACTCCCTAAGAAGTTCAGGCGTGACCTGCATTGAGAAAGAGTACTTGATTTAGTACTTTGACTACTTTTTGATATTATAATCAACTTAAGGGGGCGAATTTATGGAGAATTATACATACCAATTTATGTCTCTGCTTCTTCAAAAGATAACTAATGTTATGTTTCTGTTCCACTGTCAGTTCATGTTGGTACATGCAGATTTCGCATTATTCGTTAATATCTAAAATAGGTGACAATTCTAAAGTCATGGATACTCTAACATACTCTACACCTTTATAACTTACCCACTGTCCACAAATGGGACTTGATCCCACAACCTATTAGGTTGATGGTTCACCTTAGCGCCCTATAGACTATAAAGTTAACAGCTTTGAGGATAAGGCGCTAACCTTGCATAAATGCAAGAAGTGACTGATGCCAGATCACAGGCATGTCCCTGGAGTCTTCACAAAATCTCATAATATGTGAAACCATTGCATCAACAACTGGATATGGCAAAGCGTATTTCTTTTCAACTAATAGCTTTATAAAGTAGCTGTACCAGAAGACCAGTAAATTTTAAGCAAGCATAACTATCCAATAACTCTACTTTTTTTTTACTGAAAATGGTGAATTATATCATTAATCATCCAATATCAGAACAATCTAACTCTATTCAAAACAAGCTGAAATTAAACCTCTATACTAAACACCATTCTTCTAGGTTAGCACCATGAGAAAGTTACTAAACCTAGGCAACCATGAAGAAATCTCACTACTTGACTACATTTCCTCTTACAAACACCCTACCTGTAAGCATGAGTAGCCCATACCAACGCACACAGAGGCTCTTGTAAAAAGGCATCATCAAGTAGAGAGCCAAAACTTCTGTTCCATTTGGGGCTCAGATACATAGAGCTACATTTACTCATGTGTATAGAGTTACCCAAGGAGACATCCCACCTTGACTACATTTCCTGATTCACAGTCCAATCCATATCCAACTGTAGCTACATCCTCACAATTGGCATTAGAACAGACTATGATCAGGCTTCATCAGGTTGGCATTCCACGAAACAATTCAACAGGAAACATACCTTATGATATTGGGTGTGCCTTTAACTACACAGTTTTCATTTATCATTATAGTGACTTATCCAACATCCACTACAAATAAAAAATGAGCTTATGAAGAAAGGTTCCCAATATCAAGATACAAGGCCCTATGATTTACCATAAAGCAACAGAATAAACTGAGCAGTATGGTTACATCCATATGTTTCAACAAACGCCTTGACTGCATTATGAGTCAACATTTTCATATATGCTTTCATAGTTTCATACATGCTTGGTTATTATATACAGATTACAGAATCACAAATATATTTGCCAACAAACTTTTGACAATAACTATCATATACATAATTACAGATATATTTGCCAACAAACTTTTGACAATGACTATATCAGATGTTTAAATAGTTCAACAAATAAGCTATGTAAAATCAAACCAAAACACTATATATTAGCAGTCCAATATCGTAATCAAACATTAAGTATCTAAGTATAATCATTTACAAACAAGCTAATCATGTATTGGTTTTCAAACCCTAAGGCATTAACCAAGTTGAGCACAACAAACTACGGTAGCTGAAAAAGACTGGTTGTTATGGACTTATGGTCTATAATCAAGTTTGGTTTGGGCAACACATTTCAACAAACACCTTGAGTATATTAAGATCAAATAATTAGTTTCAGATGCACATATTAACTTCATTAAGACATAACTAATCAATACACTCACAAAATGAACAACCATAAACAAACACAAAAAAAATAGTAAACTCATTAACCAAAAGTAACCAATCTCATTCCATTAAATTCCATTAACCAGAACCGATATACATCAAAACATAACAAACCCTAACCGCTAGTAAACTTGGTAACAGCTTTAGTCCCTTCACTAACAGCATGCTTAGCCAGCTCCCCAGGCAACACAAGCCTCACAGCAGTCTGAATCTCCCTACTCGAAAGCGTTTTCTTCTTGTTATACCTACCCAACCTACTCGCCTCCTGAGCCAGTTTCTCAAATATATCATTAATAAAACTGTTCATTATCCCCATTGCCTTGCTCGAGACTCCGATATCTGGATGAACCTGTTTCAACACTTTGAAGATGTAGATCTTGTAAGTTTCCACTGACTTCTTGTGCTTCTTCTTTTTCTTGTCTTGTGATGAGGCGTCTTTTGGGATCTTCTTTTCGGCTTTGAGTTTTGGGGCTTTTTCGGCTATTGGTTTCTTTCCTGCTGCTGCCTTTGGTGCCATTGGAAATGTGTGTGTGTGAAAATAGGTGTTTTTAGTGTGTGAAGATGGAAATGCTTTGATGGTGAAAGTAAAATGTGGGTGATTTGTTTTATATAGGGAGGTGAGGTGTTGTGTGATTGGTGGGATTGGGTTCACGCGGATCGTCATCTGGCCGTTGGCTTTTTGGAGAGTAAATTGGACGGTGGATAAAAGGGGATCTAAAATTTTTAGAAATTTTGTGGGTTTGGTGCTGAAATGATGAAATTTTAAGGGTGCGTTTGGTTGACAAATATTTGAATGTTTTTTGTGCTTTTGAATTTTAAATTCATCCATCATCATGTTTGGTAAGTCAAAAATGGTGGGTTTGAATATGGTGGGACCTAGAAAAATGATGGTTTCTTAACTCACTAGTTGAGTGATGCATTTAAAAACCTGTGGGGCCACATTAATTATAATAGAATAAAATACAAAAGTGCCCATTCAAATAAATCAATGTACACATAAATAAATATATGATTGACTTTTTCAAAGGCGATTAAGTAATTTACTCAATTACATTCTAGTTTCCTAACAACTAAACACAAAATAAATTTTAAAATCCTCATTTTTAACCCTACAAAATACAAAACCCACATAATTTTAAACCCATGATTTAAATTTCATGAACCAAACACCCCTAAGGGTGCATTTTGGTTAAACGAGTGTGAACTCGTAGCGATGCAGTTAGGGATTGGTTTAAATGACTTACTGCTTTGTAGCGACACTTAAACCTTAGGGACTAATTTTGCCAAGTTGCTATAGTTAGCAATTAATTCTACAGACTTACATGCAGTAGCCAAACTTTAGGGACTATTTTTGCCAGATTGCTATAGTTAGCAATTAATGATGCAGACTTATTTTGCAGTACCACTTGAACCTCGGGGACTATTTCGCCAAGTTGGAAAAGTTTGCATTTAATGCGTGCTTATTCTTGTTTTCTTCCCGACATTTAGTAATTAGTATATACGAGTGTGGAAACCCGCGCGATGCACGGGATTGAACTTCAAAGGACTTACTTTGTAATGACACTTAAACCTTAGGGACTATATTTGCCAAGTTACTATAGTTAGCAATTAATTCTACAGGACTTACCTTGTAACGCCTTAAACTTTAGGGACTATTTTGTCGATTACTATAGTTAGCAATTAATGATGCGTGACTTATTTTTTGTGTGCACTGAACCTCGCGACTATTTCGCAAGTTCTTTAAGTTTGCGTTTAATCCTTTCTTTATTCTTTTTTTCTTCCCGACATTTAGTATATATATATAATATATAATACTTTTTACTAAATTTTGTGCGAAATAAAGAAAATAGAGATCGTGTTCGAATCAAATATTTTTCATTCAATATTTTACTGAAACAAAATTTTATATTCTACTTAAACAGGAAACTAAAAATAAAAAATTAAAAAAAATCATTGTTTCCTTTGTAACCCCATTGTTTTCTTAATAATAGAAAACAATATTATATAAATGTGTTTTCTTAATAATAGAGAACAATATTATATAGAGGATAGTGAATATGGGGTTGTCTCACATCTAAGCTTACATGCGAAACCATCAAAAATTACATCGTTTTAGCAAGAAAAACATCAAATCTTCTTCATTTGTATCATATCTTTCACTATATTAGTGTTTTCGCTTGATTTCATCACAAGATCCATGTGTAATCTACATCATATTGGTACATGTGTAATCTACATCATATTGTTAGGTGTTTTCATTTACTAACATATTAGTTATAGATTCAACAATGATTTGATTTAATTCACCATTGAAATGCATTCCACTATGCATATATTAGTTCCACTACTAAAATTTTTAAAAAATAGTAATCAAAATGATGTATTTTATAGTGATATTTGATGGTTTCGCATGTAAGCTTAGATGTGAGACAGCCCCATATTTACTTTTCCCTATTATATAAATGTGTTTTTTATATATTGTGAAAATTAAATCCCTTAATTTTTTAACAAATCTGAATATAGAAAATCAATACATTTTTTCAATCGCTAAACGCACCATAAGTTCCTCTTTCACCTTTTATTTAAATTAATTAAATCTTATGTATGGACTAAGGGTGTTAATGAGCCAAGCTTTTAACGAGCTACTCAAACTCGAGCTCGGTTAGCTTGAGTCGAGCTAGATTATTATCAAGCTCGAGTCGAGCTTAAACAAAATGTAGAGCTTGTATAATTTCCGTGAGCTTTTAGAACTAGTATTTAGCTCGGCTCGTTCGAAAGCTCGTTTTATTATTCGAGCCAAACGAGCTAGTAGAACTAAACGAGCCAAACGAGCTAGTCGAGCTAAATATGTAGTTTCCAAATTTTATTGTAAATTTGTTATTACTATTAGCATTTAAACTTTAAACCAAAACTAAAAACATGTTAACTTTCAGTCACATAAAAGATCTACACTTTATTTTATATATAAGTATGTATAAATATAAACTGGTGACGCTGGCGGCGGCTGGTGGTGGTGGCATATGGTGGTGATGGATAGTGGTAGTGGAGGCTGGTGGTGGCAGCGGTTGATATTGGTGGTGGATGGTGGTGATGGGTAGTGTTGCTGGTGGTAGAGGTGGCGGTGGGTGGTGGTGGTGGTAGAGGTGGCGGCTGCTAGTGGTGACTATACATGAAATAACTATACAAACTCAAGGACCAAACATGTAATTTACTAACGAAATGGTCGTTAGTGTGTTAAGTGAAGTGAAAAAAAACCTAAATCGGTGGAAAAAGTTGGTCGCCTTTATATGCAAGAAAAAGTGTGAAATACCTTGATTAGAAATGCACTTAAGTTGAGTGCGTTTTGTGTCACTTGCCCAAAGATTCATAAAATTAATGGTATTGCTTGACGTGACAATTTTGTAAAGGGAATTGATATGTACATATCAATTTTATTCGATACACATAATAGTTATTGTATATAGACTTATGCCCTTCTTTAGAGCGTTAGGTACAATAACGCCAAGAATCGTCGCCTTCATCGGTTCGGACGCGTCATCACACATGTTATAAGTTTTGACGATCGTGAAGAAAAAATTATTCACTCTTATGTATGAATTTAATAGGAAAATTGAAAGTTTAGTGTATACAAAAGGAAATAAATGTAATGAGTTTGATGCGTTTTATACCATTAGCCCTTTTATAAACTATATGAAGTGATATTTGATTTTCAGAGATATATATTTTTTTTTCATAATCTCTAAGGCTAGTGACAATGGTGATCTGCGACAATCGTGCCACATCATCTTTCTCTATGCGGCGACGCAGCGACAACCAAGTTCTTCTGATGGCGACCAAGTTATTTTTTATTTTATTTTTTTAAATTCAACAATTTTAAACAAAAAATTTTAACTTTATTGTTAAACATTACAACAATAATTAAAAACTTAAACTACTACCTCCGTCCCAAAATAATTCTCCTCTTTTGACTTTTTGAAGTCTTATTTTTTCAACTTTAATCTTAAATATTTTGGTTTGTGTTATATAATAGTTGTTGTAAAATATATGAATGGGTTTGTTTTACAATGTATTTTTCATTGATATAATTTTCAGTAAGTATCATATAACACAAACAAAAATATTAAAGATTAAAGTTGATAAAAATTGACTTTAAAAAGTCAAAAGAGGACAATAAATTTGGGACGGAGGGAGTAATAAAACTTAAACATTACAATGCTAATTAAAAACTTACACTAATAATTTAAGTTGTAGTGTGCTTAATTGATGCATTAATATCCATACGTTCTTAAAGTTGTCATGGGGAAACTTTGGGTCGATTCTTGTATTGTGAAAATGAAGTCTTGATGCCGGTTTGTTTGGGTCATCAATGCAATTTGTTGACGTTGGAGCTCAATTTTATGCATTTTCAACTCCTCGGCTTTGCCCTTCCTCTTGCATCTCGTCTATTTTTCCCTCAACTCTATGTATGCCTCCTCCATCTCCTTTTTTTTTTATGGTTTTGATGGCTTGAAATTGAAAAATTTTGGGCTAACGAACTAACAAATGATGCGGTGGCTCACGGGAAGAGGCGATAGTTTTTTCTTGGTTGCGTCACGACCTTGTGGTCGTGATTCTCGAGTATTCTTCCTACTCAAAATCATCTACGTTTTGGAAATTCAAATGACCTTTTGTTGACCCCGAGGTGGTTTATGAAGTATTAGATTTCTTCCGACTCTTCATTTTGAAAGCAAGCATCTCAATATTCTTCCAAGCAGAATGATTTCTCAAAACGTTCCAACACTCCTCCAATGTAAACTTATGACTGTGAATCACACGGTATTCTCTAAGAGTTTTTGAGTAGTCGTCTTGGTCATTCTCACCACTTTCGTGATTCTGCTTGATATTATTCGTAATTGCATAAAAATAAAAAAAAAATAAAAAAGAAAAGAAAAAGCAAACTACAACGAACTGTATTATTCTATTTGGAAAGAATCGAGTCGTGCGTTCTTTCTGAACCAATTTCTTTTTCAAAGTACGCTATCACCTCCTCCTAAAACCCAATCCTGTTGATAGCGTTTCCTCTCTCGGAAATTTCGGACACATGAGTCCAAGCTTTACAAAGCGCGACCTCTTCCGCCGATGTCCATGGTTCGGCCTTTTTGGTTGTGACATTCTTGCCCTTCGCCTTTGTAGCACGTCTCGAATGCTTATTTGGTTAGACGGGGTGACGTCTATTCGACAGCGTCATCGTCAGCGTCTTCAGTATGAATGGAACAACGGTACGAACCGTGACCCGAACCTTGCCCCATCAAAACATCTTGACTTGTATAGCTTTGATTCAGGTATTGTTGAGGTGGATAGTCTTGTATAAAAATCCTCCACATCCATATCAAGATTAACACCATGAAGCGGTGAAAACGCTTGTTTGAGAGAAACTGGAAATCCATGTTAGGATGATACGACGACCCACTTGGTGACTGGTTAAAATCGGTATTAGGATGATACGTTGGGACATATGGACGATTAAGGTAAAATGGGTTTTGATTTTGATTCGGTTGTGGTAGTCGTGTTGGATATTCAAAAGCGGGTGCACGAAAGCGAGTACCCCGATTTTGTGATGGTGTTACCCCGGTTAATTGATACGGTGGATCCAGCGAGAAATTCAAATTCAGGGCATTTTGAGGTAGTCGGGATCATGGTTTTTTTGATGTAGGAGTATTTTTGTTTTCTGACATGATGAATATTAACGAGAAGTTTTTTGAACTGTGTTTGAAATTGTGTGTTTAAAAGTGCATTTGAGGTTGATATTGATAAGGTTGTGAAAGTGATAAAGTTATTTTAAAATAAGTTTTTTTTAAAAGCAAAACGGTAACACATTTTGAAAATTGTGTGTGTTAAACCCGGTCAGATTTACGAACTAGTTTCCCAAGTTTTTGTCCAACGACCAATAAAGACCAAGTTGCCACATTGGCTCGACCGATCGGTCGACCAAGCCAAAAACCGATCCACTGTGACTAGTCTAATAAGTTTTGCTCGCTAAACAAAATTTATATTTTAAGTAGCTTATTTTGTTAAAAAATAAACAAAAGCTCTTACTGTAATAATTTCGTGTGCACTATGATTGTCGCATTAAAGAAGCAGCAACAATCTCGCATTAGAGTAAAAATTATATAAGGATAAAATGGTACATTCATACTCGTTGTATGTACAACCATCCGATGACATCCATCCCATCCAACGGCCAAAACAAACACACACTCACTCACACGGATCGCCAGCTTGTCACACTCCCACCCACACACTATATAAACCCACTCCTTCCCTCTCATTTCTCACCAAACTTTCAAATCTCAGAAACAAATTCAAAACCAAAAAATGGAATCAGGAAAGACAAAGGGAGCGGGAGGACGAAAGGGAGCGGGATCCCGAAAGAAAGCGATTCTGAAATCGGTGAAAGCAGGGCTTCAGTTTCGATGGGAAGGATTGGGAGGTTTTGAAGAAAGGAAGATATGCTCGAGGAGGTGCTCGGTGCTCCTATTTATCTCGCCATTGTCTCGAATACCTTCTCGCGAGGTTTTGGGCGGCGGGAAATGCTGCAAGAGACAACAAGAAGACAAGGATTAACCCAAGGCATTTGCTATTGGCCGTGAGGAATGACGAAGAGTTGGGGAAATTGCTTTCTGGTGTTACGATTGCTAGCGGTGGCGTCTTGCCCAATATCAACCCTGTGCTTTTGCCTAAGAAATCTGCTGTCACTGAGGGTGACAAGACTAAGCCATCGCCAAAGAAATCTCCAAAGAAGGCTTAAGTTTGTTTCGATAGTTGTTAGTGTTGGTTTTAGATATGTAATCAAATATTTCGGGGATAGTGTTTGGTTGGTATGGAAATAGGGTAGGTTAAGTTTTAGTGAAATTTCTGTTTGTTTTTGGTTTTAGATGATGTTCGTAAATGAAGCTTATGGTGATGTACCTATCGATTATGAATAGAATGGTGATGTTTATGTTTCTTTATAACCGGTTATCAATGGTTTGTTTATGTGGATTTAATAGTCAATTGGTTAGTCTTATCACTCTTATGTAGTGATGGAACCCTTCACTTTTGTGTCGAAATTATGTAATGTAATAAGTTTTGTTGTAATTTTTACTGTTGGTTTATGGTTCCAGATGTTGATTTTGCTTTCCGAATGATAACGGTATCCGATTTGTTCCTCGAAATGCAAGTCATTGAAATGCTTCACTAAGAACATGGCTTTTTCTCACCTGTGCTTGTGAGTTATGATTAGCCAAACAATCAAAATGATCCTTCATTACTTACACACTCATATGTAGGCCTTTTACTTTGCACCCTTTTCGTGTCATCGTCAAATCCATGGATGTGATCGCATCGTAGACATTCACATTGCTTCGTGCCATAATTGATGCTTTACCGGACTCTTGAGTTATTTATTAGTACTACGGATTGGATTTGAGCTTCTTGATTTTATTGTTCACCACATACTATCACTTTTAAAGTCTCCAAAAGAGCTTGTTCGAATGAGTGTCTTGTCTAAGAACTGATTTTACGATTTCGTGGACTTATTCAGAAATGAAGAATTCAAAAGATTCTGAAAATACATTTCAAGTATGTTACCTATACCACATCCAGATTTTGCGAGCAGCAAAATGTGAGCGAACACAAGTTGAACCTCATTACACTTGTAAGAGATTGTGCAGCAGAAGACCTGATTAATAGAACCCTTGGATTAATTCTTATGAAACGTGTAAAGGTGTTGGTCATTGATATAGATTTGGGGGCAGATATGAAGCGATCACTACCAATGTATTGTGTGCCTGATATACTCTAATCCGCCTCTTCATTAACATCTTTGACGATATCTAAATGTGAGATACTTTCATCCTTAATGGTTGAAGTTGTTAAGTTCAAGTATTTGAAGATGTTGGAACTTGAAAGGTCCCACTAAATGAGGAAGCGATTAAGTGCCTAACCACGATTGCACTCTCTTGAGGAACCGATTGTTAAATATTGTCACGGTTTCAAAACATTCTCTGTTTATAGACCTCAAAATCTTCAAAAGTTTGGACTTACTTTACATCGACGCTCCAAATCTATATTATCTTGACTTGGTGTATTTTGGTGGAAGAGGGTTCCATCTATGAACTTTGCTTCATGCAAAAACTACGAGTAACATTTTGTTATTCTGGTGTCCTCTCGGCATCAAACGACCTTACTAATTTTCTATCAAACTTTCCCATTATTGTAACTTTGGTTTTGTGTCTTCATGGCGAATGCAACAAGGTGAAGTTGTCAAACCATTCATTGAAGACGCTCTTTTGCTAGAATCGAAATATAATTTGGACGAAATTGATATCAATACCCCCAATTTGATTTTATTTGATTACAAAGGCGATTCACGTAATTTTGGTCCTTTAGCAAGAAATGTATCCCTGTCAAAAGCACGCATGGAATGTGACCCGAAGGTTGATGTTGGTGCTGTCTGGTTTAAGAAGCTAAGACAATTTTTGGACAAGAAGATTCGATTCAAAGAGTTAAAGTTGTATTAGCGCTTTTCAGCTAATATATTTACCCAAATTCATTTATTTGATGTGTCAATTATGTGTTTTACTTGCTCCTACACACACTTGTATTTTTACTATTTGTCTTCTATATAGTATCTTTTGATGATGTTGAGGAACTAAAGGTGATTCGATCGGTAGCCATATAAACTCGAGCACATTGAGCTAGAACCATGCATCATGGAAGAATCTTAGGTTTATGTAGTTGTCTGGAAGCTATACTTTCGTGTTGTCAGTCCTCAATCTCTAATTCTAAAATCGAGCTTTCCTAGTACTAATTTTGAAGAATGGAGCCATATTGTCAAGGTAAGAATCATATGCACTTCATTTGATGAAATGTTCATTACCCTTTATTGGATGTCTTATGCCACTTATTTCACTTGCATCACACTTTAACATAGTTTTGTTTCGTTTCACTGTAATCGTATAGATTATTTATTTGTATCCATCTCCCGGTTTACATATGAAAAGCTACTCCAACAAGAAGATGAAGGCATAACTAATATTCGATTGTGTTGTCGTCCTCGTCCAAAGCCAAAAAGTGCTTTAGTGGCTTGAGTTCGTTGTTGAAAGCATCACCCTCTCATCTACTAGGAGGAACTATTACCTTCATAAAGCAAAAAAAGGTAGCTATTTTAATATTAACCAGCTAATTATATATATAAAGGTATAAAACACATTCTTTACCTCAATTTTAATAACTAAGCAAATCAAAAGGTCCATTATTCGGAGATTCGATGCATTGGATTAAGGAATAATCTATCGCTTAGTATGAAAAATCTTTGAAACATAGTAGATTTATAAAGATAGTAGATTACGTGTTTTGTAAAATCAATTGCGTAAACTAGTGGCCGGTTATTTGAACAAGCTGCAGTGAACCTTTCATCCATATTATGCAATCGATATTAACATATATGTATTGATCGGTTTTTTAATTTTGTTGATAATTTCTTAACTGTCTATGGATGGTGCTTTGCTTCATTACTTAGATAATGTTTTTGGTTTTGTTGTGAGTTGATGATTCATTTCTGTTTTTGTTGGACCGCCTCGATTACATTCTTTGTATATAAGTATATTGCCTCTCTTCCATGTGAAAACTGTATTTTCATACTGCGTACACCGACGAGGATTTCGGATACATGTCTAAGGGTTGTGGACTAATTAGTAGTTAGGCCTATTATTGATGTATGAAACTTTGTTAGGTAATGTATTATTAGTGTAATAAACTTGTGATCTTACTTGACAATTTAGATGGCGTTAAAATATGGTATGATTGTTATATGTATGTCTTTCGTTTATTCCATTTTGTAGCAACAGTTCACATATAATATGGTTTATGGTGTCGATAGTTTGTCTTTCGTTTATGAACATTGGCTTTTGTTATATGCTTGTTCATCTTTGGTATATGAACAACTTTCTGTATAATAATTTGATATATCGACTTCTAATTTGACTTGTTTAGTCTGCAAGATTTATTGCAAGTATTTTATGTTTTTTGGCGGTTGGATCTCAAGTCTCGATCAAATCGAATATAGGAAGTTAGGAACCTTCAGGAACAACATTAGGCTAATCACTTGATGGTAGCGTGTCTGTTTACAAAGTATATTTTATCATGTTTCTCGCATCCCTCAAAACCCAGTTCGGTGAATGTTTGTCAATCAAGTCATTAAGAATACAAAAGTCAATTTTCATAACAAATCAATACAAGCAGCAACAGAGATTTTTAAACTAGAGAATTGGGTAGGGGCCGCACGAACGCAGCCCCACAAAGAACAAATTACGATGTAGACTCGACCACTTGGGCCGATCTTGGGGTGGCACCCTCCAAGTGCAATGGAGGTCACCAACCTGGGCCATGAGCCTTCTTGATCACTCATAGACCCCATCCGGTAAGTGATTATTCCTATTGCTTCTTTCCCCTTTTATACAGCTTCCCTTATCTTTCACTTTAGTCACCCAGCCGATGTGGGATTTTCTCAATATGCTCTCTTTTTTATTTCACTCTAACATCCAAACATCAAAGTGATGAATTCCTATTAAATTTTCTGATCATATTGCTTCATTCATAAGCCTAATACAAAAAAATTGGATTAATGGTATGAAGTTGGAGATGAGTTTAATCGATGATAAGAAACCGCAACATTCAAAAAGAATCAAACTTGCGACCAAGAATGCATATACACACTAAACAGTTAATGACAACAAAAAACAAAACATTTAAAAACTATATAAATTGATGTATAAAAAATGTCCTATGATCACGATCGATATCCAAAGATACCGTACAAAGAGAGCATGATCAACAGATTTCAATAATCAACAGATTTCAATAATCACACAAAAGTGACCATATTTCACTTGCACGGAAAGAACAACATAATGCAACTTCGGGCCTTCGGCTGTAAGTCCATAAACCGGCTCAAATAAGGGTCTAAATGTCTGATCATTCCAAGTTTCTTAACAGGTAGGAGGAGCAACGTATTAGACCCATTCTCTCTGACATCCGGGAACCCTTTCAAGGCATCTCGAGCTAGGCAACCTTCCACGAGACCTCGATCACGAGAAACCGCAGACAATCGCGAACACGAGAATCGACCGGAAGGAGACACTGCTCATGGAAGGGTTTTGCGATAATTGGTAAAGGAGCAAAGAGAATGAGAAGAATGAAAAGTGGCATAGAGTTGAGAGGAGTTTGGGTAAGTTTATGAGAAAGTTTAGGTTGCCGAGAATGCGAAGATGGAGGAAGTGAAGGCGAGTATGGAAAATAGTGTGCTCACTTGTGATGGTTCCGATGGAGGAGAAGCGACTGAGGTTAAGGCTATCGATATCTCGGCTAGGTTAATTCTGAGGTTGCTTTCTTCATGTATAATGTTGGATGGTATAATATGTACAAATTTCATGGTACACGTGTGATGTTGTTTTGTACAAGGTTGTTTTGTATGTTTTGTGCTTTACACGAATAAAGCTTTGTGTTATAGTTTTGTAATGGTTCCTACGAATCATGAGTTAGTTAACCTCACTCTTATTAATTATCGCAAATTTGCTAATAAAGTTTCAAGAACGATACTACGCACCAATTGATTCTTCAAAACTATAACGATCCTACAAGTATAAGTCCACCCAAATTAAAGCAACCCAAGATCAAACCAACTTAATTTGGAAAACGGCTTGAGCTCTTTTAAGGCCACATGACAAATAGCCACTAGGGTTGATAACTCGGTAGTAATCATTCGGTACCTAAGTCCACACAACAGTACAAAGAGCTAGCTACCAAGATTCCCAAGAATTGTATCACTTGACAGGAAGAAGCATTGAACCCACACAACAAAGGGATAAAAGCCCAATAATGTACGTGTATGTTCAAACTTGCAAACTTAGGAGTTAGGATCTTCATTTCAAATGTATGGTATCACATATTTGATAGACCAAACTCCAAGTGCAACCATGGACTTGTTATCACTCCCTTGGTTTAAATGTTGCTTTTACGTTTTTGGCAACTTCGCATGCCCAAATAGCATCACAAGTAGACAAACAAATAATTAGACTAAAAATTGTAGGACTTTACCCTAATAAAAGGGAGTCCTTCCAGAAATTCTCGATGGCTAAGGCGTAAACCAAAGCCAAGGAGGGGGTTTGGAAATAGTTTTCAACCAGCAATTGACGCGCCTCGGTTATTACCTCATTAGCTGCGTCATTGCCCCAAGCGAAAGATACTTTCAACCTTACCCCAACCCCTTCTTTTATACACCTCACGACTTCTCATTTCTTCCATCGACCGATGCGGATGCATTCATAATTTTCAAGTTTTTGACCCAAAAGTTTCATCAATTCTCTTGTATATATTTCTTACCCAAACAATTTCTTAAGTCTTAACGCTCATTTGAATGCTTGACTTAACCAAATCCAAGGAAGTGAAACTAAGTTGTTTTTGTTCAACAAATACTGAAACCGAATCGATCAAATTAGTTCACAATTTAAATGGCCAAACTAGATTATAACTTAGTTGCAACGGTTTACACTCCGTCTATTCATTTATATTTAATAAGAAAAATAACACGTAGTTGAGTTTCGATGAGTAACACGTTACGTGGTTTATGATTAGTATTATAACAAATCTAGCGGGAATGGCGTAATGTATTGTGTATCCTAATTTCGCAATCAAACGTAAAGATGGGTAAATTATGGTCTACAAATGCATGAATTGAACTGTGGTTATTGGGTTGGAGTTGTTAATCTTGAAGGTTATTTACTATCCGGTAGATTGATTGCAAAATTTCCATCAACCCAAAGTGCGAGACTTAAGCATGGACCAACTTGAAAGTGAGCCATGGCTCACTGAGCATGGTCCGGACGATAATAAAGTTTTCAACTATTTGTACGAACCATGTTTCTTGCAAAAACGCCGCGTCTAGCAAATTATAACTGATCTAGAACAAAGAAATTGACAAATATTACATGTTTATTTTTATTACTTTTACATTAAATAATATGTACAATAGGGCTATATCGCTCATTCTTTCGAAAGTTAGTGCTTCAATTTCTTGGCATATTTGCAAGAATACAAGAAACCAAAAAGCAGGATCTAATTATTTTGAGACAAAGCAGAAACCGTGTGTGGTATGTGTGAAATAAGACCTAAAGCGAAAAGGAAGCCACTTTTACAAAACTTTTTTAAGATTTGTTCAATAAGAGCATCTAATTATGAAATCGATGGTCCATATGAGTGATTATGTATGACTTGCAACCTTTAACACACATGTATTTTGAGACACTCGTTACATCACTACTTGCACGATGTATATCTCTGAAGTTCGGCAGTACTAATGATAAAAATACAATGAAATTCATAAGCGCGTCCTGTTAGTCCTAATAGGAAGTGGTTATAACTTATATGGAAGAATGGAACCCCCAAAATATAAACAGTACCCTCCTTTTTTCTCTTCTTATATTTTAATATAATTTTGTTTATATTATAAAACTATAAACTTAAAAATACGAAATCAAAAATATAAAGTTTAACCAGTCAAAAATATTAAACTGACAGAAAGTATCGAACATAAACTGATAAAAAAACTATGTTATACTATAAATTGAGGGGACAAAAGGAATCTTTATACTTTTACATCATTTTCAGGTGGATCAGGGTACGTGTAACACAAACCTAATTATTTGTGTAATTTGCGTTGGAGCATTATTAGTACATCATATCAACAATCCAAATCATCTTAGGTGGCGTTTGGTTCGTGAATTTGAAATTTCAAAAACTTAAATTTTATGACACTTAAATTGTTGAGAATTTAAAATACCTTCCCATGTTTGGTTGATAGAAATTCATAATATTTTGAAATATATCTGTTTATTATTGCTTTTTTTTTATGGAGTGACGGATAGAGTTGTCAAAAACCCGACCCGACCTTTTATTAAGCCTATTCGATTGGTTACTTAGGTCAAAAAAAATTATTCGGGTTATTCAGATCAACCCAAGTAATTTGAATAATGTCGGAATCGGGTTGTAAATTTTTTATAACTCGGGTTCGGGTCGACCCGATTGACAATAATAAATATTTTTATTTATTTGTTAATATAAGTTTTTTAAATATTGTATTTAAACTAGTAAAAAAACATTTTTATTATATTTTACTCATATTCGGGTTTTCAGGTATGAAATTTATAACATTGACTCGACTTTTACCCGAACCGAACCCGAACAATCCAACACCCAACTAACACCCCTAGTGACATATTTTCTATGATTTAAAAAAACAACAAAAACAACAAGAAAAAAATACAACAAAGACAACAAGAAAAAAAAATATAAAAAATCCTAGTAAACTAAAATTCCTCACTTTTTAGAGGCATTGTAATTCTCCCACTTTTGGCTATTCGTGAAATTTTAAATTATTTCATTTGAGATACCAAACACGATATTTAAAGGAAATTAAAATGCAAATGCCTTAAAATACCCCCAATATACCCCAACCAAACGCACCATTAGTTAAAAAGTTAGCAAGTGGATATCAATGTCTCAAAAAAATTTGTACCTTTTTTAACGACAAATAATCTTGCTTTTGTTTCTAATAACACTTTAATTTACAATCTCTCAGTTAGTGGGTTGTCTTTAAACCACTAAGCCAAATTCTTGACCGGAATTCCTTAGAATCTCACTCAAACATATAGTATGTACTAACAAAACACACTTGTTCTATATTCTTAACTCTCAAGTACTCTTGAGTCTCGGCTATGTGAGATTCTTTGTTTGTTTCTTGTTAGAGCGTACAACAACTTAAAAATATATATAACTAGGGCTAACTTCTAACAAAGTTTAGCCTAGTAAATAACCATTTAGGAAGAAATTTTGGTCTTGCTTCGTCTTTAAAAGTGATGATATGGCCTTTCAAAATGAAAACCCGTAAAGTTAGTTGATAGTTAACCTGTTGCATTGTGGTCAACGTTTTCCTATGATTTATAACCATTGCTTGTCTTTGACTTTTTATACTGATTCGAGGGTTTGAATATAATTTTACGGGAAATTTTGTAACATTCGTTAGTTTTATCAAAGATGCACATACATACATTTAATTTACCAATTAATTGTACAAATACAAAACACTTAGAAAGTTGCAAAAGCATCATACGAAAAGTCAAAGAGTAAACCTCAAAATTGAACATTTTTTGCTTTGTTAAGTAAAACGTTACAACAACACAATTACACAAGACATTTATACAAAGGAAAATGATTGACATGTCTAAAATGCATGCCTAATAACATACCTAAAAACAAGGTGATTACAAGTGACAATATCAAAAGTGAAGATTTAAAAAGAGAATGCCTGAGTTGTGCGTCATATTCTTAATGAATTATGCATGAATTTAAGCATATCTATTAGGTCTCTAATCATTATTGATACATAATAAATTGGTTAATTAAGCACCTCAAATTTTCTTCCATTAGTGTCACAAATCAATAAACACAACGTTAATGTGTAGGGCAACTTTTTATTGGTCCATTTTGAGATAATTTACAACTTAAAGAGAAAGTGTGAGGATAGACTTATTTCAACGCATTGACTCTCAAAGAAGTTTCATAAAAAAATAATAAAAAACATTGTTTTCTCATATTACCATTGTTTTGAAGACCGACCCAACCGATTTGATCGGTTGAATCAAAAACTGGTTGGTCGAAAAACCTTTGAACTTAGGGTGTGTTTGTTATGAGGGTTTGACATTTGAGGAATGGAGTCATTGTGGAAGAAAATAGTTTGGTTGGTGGGATGGGTTCTAGAACAGTGAATAATACCTCAAACTGAGGTTTCAACGAAAAATGTCAGAGATGAGAGGTTTCACATGAAATCAAATTTCATTGAAAAATTTGACTATTTTTTGAATTTTATTACAACTCACATTTTCAAGTGGACCCCTCATTTTGTCATTTTTTTACTTTAAAATATGGCTAAAAGTTAACTTATTTTTCATAATATTAAAAATTTAAATTTATAAAATGACAATTTATATTTTTATAATATATTTTCTCTTTTCTACTTCAAATCCAAATCCAAATCCAAATTATAATTCGAATCCGAATCCAAATTATAAACCCGTCTACAAATCAAACGGGCCCTTAGAAAGATAGGAACCGTTTAAAATGCCACTAACATTTGATGTCTGTTCCTGTTCCAGTAAAAATTGTTAAGCTATTACACAATATAAATGGCATAGCCAATTGCAAATTGAGACGTGTCAAATACTCGACAAGTTTTAAATTTAGTTGTATAGATTTAGTCGTGCAAACTTACAATATAATTAAAAAACCGTCAGATTGTTGACGTATGTAAATTTCTGATTAAGGGTATGTTTGACAAAAATAGATGTTGCTGTTGCTAGTGCTGAAAAAGATTAAAACTGTAGCCTTTTTTGTAGTGGTGTTTGACAAACTAGCTATACTTTTTGATTAAAAGTGTAAATTGACATAATTTGTGAAAAATAATAATTTTTTTTTAAAAGCAGGTTTTGAGAACTTATTTTTCTAAAATAATCCAGAATCTTTGTCACAATCTCTCGCGCCAAACATACCCCTAAATCGAGCCGTTATCATATTTTGTGTTGTACTTTCTAAGTCAATTAGTAGCAATTTCATTTGCAATTGCCTAATAATTAAGCTACTAACTTAAAAATGTCTCTAATAAAAAACCGTGTGGACTTTTGTTAGTAACTTAGTACTCCATCCGTCCCATTTTTATTGTCCATTTTGACTTTGACCAGTCTTTCTTATTCAACTTTAACCATTAATATATTTATTTGTGTTATATTATACTTGATGAAAATTATACCAATGAAAATACATTTAAAACCCAATACATTCATATATTTTTCATCAAGTATTATATAACACACAAAAAATAATTACAATTCGAGTTGAAGAAGAACTAAAAAAGCTCAATATCGGACAATAATTTTAAAACGGAGGTAGTATCATATTTGGTGTTGGACTTTGTAAATAAATTGGTAATTTCATTTAAATTGCCCGATAATTAAGCTAATTAGTTTAAAAACTTTCTTTAACTAAAACCCATGGGCCAAAAAGTCCACTAAACCAACCACACAACGCTCCACCCTAAATCCAACGGTCCAGATAAAGCACACCCCATCCACACACATCTCAAGACAAAACAGTAACAACCCGAAACCGTCTCATCAAACCGACCCAACGAACCTGACTCAGTCAGTGAGAATCGAATATTCCAATCGCATATGCACCGTCAGATCATATTCCATCTCATCTTCAATCCTTGATCCCAATCAATTCATCCACTATTCCTTCCTGATAATATAAATTAAATCATACCAAAATCAATCATCAAAATCACCATCTTATCTTATCTTATCAATTTTCACCTAACTTTCCGATCAGTCATGCCGGAAGAACTCTCACCGGACGAAATTAAAGCTATTCATAAACTCAATATCTTTAAAATTAAAGGTAGAGATAAACAAGGACGCAAAATATTGCGCATCATCGGTAAACACTTTCCAGGTATTATTTTTTTCGTTTTTATATTTTTATTTTTGTTACATTACTTGATTTTAGATTCGTAATTTTTAACAACTATTTGTTAATTTTGAATTAATCGCCGTTAATTATTTGTTAATTTTAATCAGATTTATAAATTTTGAAATCGAATAATTCGTAATTAATTGTTTGTTAATTATTTTGAATAAATCGTAGTTAAATTTCTGATAATTTATTTATTAATTAAAATTAGATTCATAATTCTGCATAAATCATTGTTA